>QVRM01000286.1:0-36541 GCA_003439945.1 Dermanyssus gallinae | reverse complement strand
GACTAAGCGTTTTGTTCTGGAACACATCAGCTTTTTCTTTGATCAGCAGCAGGTCCCGTGGCACTAGCCTTTTTAGAATTATCGTGCCTACCGTCTGAATTTATATATATATATATACAGGGTGTTCCTATTTGTGTGTCCAAAACGCTAGGGTATGGTCAAACTCGGTGAGAAAATCATTTTTGCCAATGGGTGGAAGCCGGGAAAACGTTTTGTTTAGGAGTGAGGATGAAATTTATAAAAGCAGTTATTCTGTCCTTTTTCTCCTACATAGGTGTGCAAAATCTACGTTTGCGGGAGAACCAGTCAGCGCACAAAGGAACCGATCATACCGGCCTGTTTGGCGGAAAATTCTGCACAATAAAGTATACATTAGTAGCTTGCGTAGCAAAAAGCGAATAGCCAGATTAAGAAAAGTCATAAAAAGTCAAAATTTTACGTTAACGCTTTTTTGTGCAACATCGTAATTTTTTCCATTACGACCAAAAATGCACGTCCAAAAGACTACTCTCAGGCAATAGCAGATTTAATGCCCACTACATTCGTACCAAAGTGATGGTGCTGCGTTACGTAGTTGACAAGTAACTAAGCTTTTTCGACAGTCATATCGAAAGCGAAGGCATGCATACTTGCATAGGGTGTATGAGAAAGTTAGGTACATATTTTGAGGTTTGGTAGAACTCAGCAAGAGAATAATTGTTTCTAATGGAAAGAGGGGGCGGAAACGTCTTGGCAAAATGCTACGGTTCTGGACGTGAAAACTTCAACGTGAAACATAACAACTATGACTGTCGAAAAAGCTTAGTCACTTGGCAACTACGTAACGCAGCACCATCACTTTGGTACGAATGTAGTGGGCATTAAATCTGCTATTGCGTAAGAGTAGTCTTTTGGGCGTGCATTTTTGGTCGTAATGGAAAAAATTACGATGTTGCACAAAAAAGCGTTAACGTAACATTTTGACTTTTTATGACTTTCCTTAATCTGGCTATTCGCTTTTTGCTACGCAAGCTAGTAATGTATACTTTATTGTGCAGAATTGTGCAGAAGGAGAACCAGTCAGCGCACAAAGGAACCGATCATACCGGCGCCAAACACGCCGGTATGATCGGTTCCTTTGTGCGCTGACTGGTTCTCCCGCAAACGTAGATTTTGCACAACTATGTAGAAGAAAAAAGACAGATTAACTGCTTTTATAAATTTCATCCTCACTCCTAAACAAAACGTTTTCCCGGCTTCCACCCATTGGCAAAAATGATTTTCTCACCGAGTTTGACCATACCCTAGCGTTTTGGACACACAAATAGGAACACCCTGTATATATATATATATATATATTAGTACGTTTTATTCAAGGAAATGTTTAGTTTGTTAATACCCAGTTTCCATGGAGTTGGCGGGTTACTCTTGATGGGAACATATGGTTCAGAGTTCGTTTTGTCGCTACAAACTTTGGAAGGATATTTTTCTCACGACGCGTCGTCGTATGGATGATGTTGAACAAATTTAACATCAGTTCGGTATGACTTGTACGTATGAATGAACGTGTAATCCAATTAGCTCTCTGTGTTGCTCTTAAAACGATGTTTGTTACGCGTTCTGTGTACTTCATATTAACAGACGTCATTATATCAGGGTCTATGATTAGTTTTTTCGAAGTAAGACACTGTTAATCGTTTTGTAGCAGTACCCAGATGCGATACTTAATTTATCCTAATACATACGCTTAGTATCTTACATATGGTACAAATTGAAGATTTGTGCCCAAAATTTAGCCTGCTACTACAGCTGCAGTCCTGCAAAGTGAGTAGTAACAAGTAAAATAAATAATTGACTATGTATATATATATATACATAGTCAATCAAGAACACGTCTTCGTCCGGTTACTGAAGCCAAGCAAGGTTTGCCGCCGTTAGTACATGGAGAGGGAACCACCTTGGAACACCGGGTGTTAATGAACAGTAACGCTACGCTGCTTGGCACCTTGTCCCGGTACTTTACACCAGGTCTGGATGTAGGGCTGATGCAGTTTGTTGTCGCATTTACTGGGGTACAATTTACAATACGCCCTATAATGAGTTAAACGCAATATATATATATATATATATATATATATATATATATATATATATTTATATATATATATATATATATATATATATATACAGGGTGTTACGTAAAAAGTTGTACTTCTTTCGAGGTTTGATAGAGCTCGGCAAGAAAATAATTTTTCCCAATGGGCGGAAGCCAAGAAAACGTTTTGTTTAGGAGTGAGGATGAAATTTAGAAAAGTCGTTATTCTGCCTTATTTTCTCCTACATAGTTGTACAAAATCTACGTTTGCGGGAGAACCAGTCAACGCATGAAGCAACCGATCATACCAGTGTGTTCGGCGGAAAATTTTGCATAACCTAAATGACACCTAACGCAAGCTAGCAAAAAGCAATTAGGTGGAATAAAAAAAATCGTAAAAAGTCGATTTGTTGTTATAACTTACGTTGAAGCTTTCACGTGCAAAATCTAAAAATTTTGCCATTGCGCACAAATGACGAACACTCTCTGACGATAGCAAATTTAATGCTCGTCATTTTCGTACCAAAGTGATGGTGCTGCGTTACGTAGTTGCTGAGAAACTAGGCTTTTTCGACAGCCATATCAAAAGCAAAGGCATGCATACTTCCTAGCATCTTGACCTGCTTTACCACAGAAACCACTTTCGCACGTCCAGAAACACACCAGCATTTATTTATTATAAGAAGTGCTCGAAGTTCCGTCCGCCTACCACTAAACACGTTCTGTAGCGATTGCACAGGCTCTCTTGCACTCGTGTAAATATGTTGGGCATTGCCCTAACGGCGTCAGCAGCGTTGAATATACGGTCAACCAGATCTTCACGCGATTCAACGGGGGTTTCGTAGACAACACCTTTTTAGGTAGCCCCACAAAAAAAAGTCGAGGCTTGTTAAATCGGGGGAGCGAGGTGGCCAAGCTATAGACCCGCCTCGGCCGATCCACCGATTCTTGAATGCTTCGTTTAGGTATTCTCGAACCGTAGCAGAGTTGTGTGGCGGCATTTTCAGACGAAAGCTCTCCTTCTAACAACTGGGTAACGTATGAATAAAAAACGCGCGATACGCAGCTGCATCTAATCTGGCGGAAACAAACACACCAGCATTTGTTTACGCTGAGCAGCCGGCTTTGTTTCGAAATTATTCGCCGTTCGCACAAGCTTCTATCGGAAATTTGCGCGGGCTTTGATTCGGAATTCGTCATTCGAGACGCCAAAACACCATAAGAAAAACCGCCAACGCCAAAAGCTATAAAACGAAGTGTCAGGTCTGCCTATCGCGCATTTTTGATTTATACGTTACCCCAGCTTTTGGAAAGCGTCCCGGAAAGCGTTCGTCTAAGAATGTGGTTCCAGCATGATGGTGCGCCGCCACACAACTCTGCTACGGTTCGAGAAAACCTAAACGAAGCATTCAAGAATCGGTGGATCGGCCGAGGCGGGTCTATAGCTTGGCCACCTCGCTCCCCCGATTTAACAAGCCTCGACTTTTTTTTGTGGGGCTACCTAAAGAGTGTTGTCTACGAAACCCCCGTTGAATCGCGTGAAGATCTGGTTGACCGTATATTCAACGCTGCTGACGCCGTTAGAGCAATGCCTAACATATTTACACGAGTGCAAGAGAACCTGTGCAATCGCTACAGAACGTGTTTAGTGGTAGGCGGACGGAACTTCGAGCACTTCTTATAATAAATAAATGCTGGTGTGTTTCTGGACGTGCGCAAGTGGTTTCTGTGGTAAAGCAGGTCAAGATGCTAGGGTATGCATGCCTTTGCTTTTGATATGGCTGTCGAAAAAGCCTAGTTTCTCAGCAACTACGTAACGCAGCACCATCACTTTGGTACGAAAATGACGGGCATTAAATTTGCTATCGTCAGAGAGTGTTCGTCATTTGTGCGCAATGGCAAAATTTTTAGATTTTGCACGTGAAAGCTTCAACGTAAGTTATAACAACAAATCGACTTTTTATGATTTTTTTTATTCCACCTATTTGCTTTTGTTAGCTTGCGTTAGGTGTCATTTAGGTTATGCAAAATTTTCCGCCGAACACACTGGTATGATCGGTTGCTTCATGCGTTGACCGGTTGCTTGGTTCTCCCGCAAACGTAGATTTTGTACAACTATGTAGGAGAAAATAAGGCAGAATAACGACTTTTCTAAATTTCATCCTCACTCCTAAACAAAACGTTTTCTTGGCTTCCGCCCATTGGGAAAAATTATTTTCTTGCCGAGCTCTATCAAACCTCGAAAGAAGTACAACTTTTTACGTAACACCCTGTATATACATATATTTATATATATATATATATATATATATATATATATTTATATTTATTTATATATATATACATATTTATATATATATATATATATATATATATATATAAAGTGCTTAAGTTTTGAAACAAATAATGCTACTTTCTAAAAATAGAGTAAGTAATGAAGAGTACTTAATGAATGAATGAATCTAATTTTTAGAATGATTTCAATGCTACCTAATAGCTTACACATTTTCTTTCTTGCAATGAAGAACCACGCCTCACAGACCGCTCTGGAACACAATTTTAGGTAAAAATCATATCCACTGGCTACTGGTAAATCTGTAAAAATAGGCTGTTTAGCATGGTTTCGATGCTTGGCGTAGTTTAATGAGAGCTTGATGTTATTTGAAGTATATCGCTTGTTTTGCCTTTTAGACACTTGTACACACAATATGATTCAATTGTTCTATTTGTCCGATTCGTTTATATGTGTGCCTTTTTCTATTAAGAACGTAAACATTACGCGATGTAGTTCTGTGAATAAACCATATTGTCAAATTGAAAATTAAGCTCTCTCTGCCTCTTAATCTCTCTCCCTATATATATATATAATTTTTTTTAAATATTTTTTCTCCGCAGAGCTCAAGGGAAGTGCGGCTTACGCTAATCCCAGTATAAGTTCGGCAAAACAAGCCTTTACCTATCTAGGACATTGAAATCACTCAGTGACAAGTGTAGTGCATTGCGAGTAGGTAATTTGTTATTAGCAGGAGTAGTTGGTTTTCAAACCTTTAAAAACTGTTTTTAAGTCGAAGTTACGTAGGTCGTCTAGCAAGGAAATCGTAGCCGCAGCTTTTCCCCGTATATTTTCAACGTATCTACTGAATAAGAGCCTGGGAGTTAGAATGACCCTTAGGTAAGTGAAGTTGTTGATTTCCTTCAGCGCGCCCTCGGTTACTTTAACGTACTTTCTCTGGCAGCGTATGATTCTCCCTCACAGAAAAGCATGATCTTTGTTTTTTTCTGTGTTGATTGTAAAATTGTTTTTCACACCATTTTGTAGTGTTATTCAGGTAAGGCTGCAGGTCTGTAACGTGTGCATAAAATGCGCGCAAAGATTTTAAAAAGTTACTACTTAATAAAAAGGAAAGAGCCAGCAGAGTTATCCCGGACCACTCCGACTGTTTGAGTAAAGCGTGTCTTGTACGCACCGCTATGCCAATTTATCGCTAAGATGTAATAATGAAGAGCGGATGTAAATATTGACAAATGCACTTTTTGACCAACTTTAAGCGTAGTGTCTTGAGAAGATATCTTTGAAGACGGATTGAAATGGTTTGAAACATTTAAACAGTATGCCTTGACGTCCAATCGTATTATGCCTTGTTCTATTAAGACGTTCCATTCGTTTTAAATATTCTTGGCTCTATAGAACTAAGCATACGCAAGTAGTTTGAATAACCATTGTCAAATTAAAATTAAACTCTCTCTTTCTCTAGATATATAATCTATCATATATATAGAAATATAAATTTTAAAGTATTTTCCGCCCTGACGCCAGGGTCAGGGCGATATAATACTATGTAGCACAAGGTGCCCGTAGACGGCCCTCCGCAAGGTGCAATATCGCTCCACCGGGATCTTGTCTTTGGTGATCGAATCTAGCTGTCGACAATTAGCAACGTTCAAATCTTCTAGAGCACGTTTGTTGTGCGATGCCCCTATAGTATATATATATATATATATATGTATATGTATATGTTGGGTCAGCTGAATAATCTTTTCACTTTAATATGAGCTGCAGATAGCCTTGTCGCCATTCAACAGATATTTTTCTTGTCTACGGCACCTATTATTGTAAATGTACACTCTTCTTAAGGTGCTCATGTGCGATAAAATTTGAGCATGTCGATATCCCTACTTTATTATGTTTAATTGCGAGGCTTGTCAGAACATAGAGCTTTAGATTTTTACGCAGCAGAATGGCCCATCTATTTTTTTTTCATTTTCGCGTTTGTCGTCCAGCAGGTGCTTGTTTAATGAACAGCGCAAGTACTTAGTTTGAGACGTGAACGCACGTTATTTGCGATGCAGCTTGAACTCAGCCTAGTAGTGCTTACGATGAGCCGATGTTATGACAGTAAGATCAGAGATAGTATCTATCGTTATTCATTTCCAGCTAAATCATGTAGGCTTCTGTGTTATTGCTGTAGATGGCCAATCCAAGTTCGTCAACTTCCGTTTTAAAGTTTTATTTACTAAAACCTTCTTTCATAAAATCAGAGTTAAAAGTGCCGCTTATTCCGACGTCCTGCATCACTTGACTTACGGCTCTTTCCGGTGGGCTATAAGTACATATTGGGTAATAGTCGGTCAGTTCTATTATAGTACGGTGCGTCCATATATATATATATATATATATATATATATATATATATATATATAGCCTGTTATACATATAGTGTAAAACTTAGCGTTGGTAATTCGTAAGCTCATTTCGGCAAACGCAATACATATATATATATATATATATATATATATGTTAATACACACTTAAATTTTTACGTAATGAGAGTTTGGCGTAAATTTGAGAGAGAGAGTTTAAGTAAACGGTATCAGGGATGGCATATTACATCACGATTAGTATTACAGGCAAACACATCTTGTTACCGCTTCTGCTGCCGTTACCTGTCGTTGGTTGACGTATTGTTTTGTGTGTGGTTGGTATGGTTATTGTTGTTGCTATCCTTGTTATCGGTGATAATGTTGTTGTTGTTATTGTTTCGGCTATTAATAGTTTCATTAACGACGAGTAATCAACGTTGTGTCATCATGAGCTGTTGCGCAGCGTCCCGCTTTAACAAAACGAGGAGCGTCTACACTAAGTCACACTCGCCAGAGACATGTGTCACCCTTAAGACTCCACGTTGAGACTTGTATTCACAAAGGCTTTGCTAAAATGGGCAATCTCAGTGAGTCACCGTTTGGGTGGTTCCATTTCGGCAACTCTTACTGTGACTAACGGAAATACCCAGCGACCAAGCAGAGGTCAGGCTGGCCAAACTGGCCTCTACATTCTCCAAGAAGCAAGCAAACAACTAACACCTTTGCATATGTAGCTGCCACAATCGAAAATAAACATTTACCTCGTTATACTAAGCTAACAATACTCTCCATACTTCTAGCCTAAATGATGTAACAACATGTATTCTACGCGACTACGTTAAAGAAAGAAAAAAATATATATAATATATCATATGTTTACTAGTTTAAAATCTAATTATTTTCATGTACATTTAGTAGTACGTTTAAATAATAATAATAATAATAATAATAATAATAATAATAATAATAATAACCTTTAATAGATTTATGTATGAAATACTGTCTATACAATAGGCGATTGAATGCACCAAAACAGTGCGTTGCTAGCATTGGGCCGAACGACTCGTCTACTCACACACGCTTATCAGAGCAAACAGGACCATCTGTGCTCAATAGATTGTGCTACATTTGGCCAACCCTCGGAATCAATATAGGCATGAAAAACGTTGAAGTGTACGGTAGTTGCTCGATCGGCAGTAGAACAGTGAGCCTAAGGCAGCCATAAACGGATACAGGCCTTTTTGGTCTATGAGTTTGCGAGACGACAGTGTTGCTTCTACTATCTGCAAGCAACGCAAGCAGCATTATTAGGAAAACGTCATTGTTAAGACAAAGCACATACCTCTTATATTTTGGCACAGTTGTTAGCTTTGAATAGGCACCAGCCAGACGAAACAACACCTGCACTCGGATGCCAAGAAATAAGAAGGTGGTTTTCTTTCGACATCCATTGCTCGAGATTTGGCTCTACAAAAAGAGGTCTGATTCGGTGCCTCGACGGTCGGGCATCGGGTCACGCCGGAATGCCTTCCTATTGCATATCACATCACATAACGTCACCGGTCAATTCTTCTCATGGGCAATGCTGTTTGGTTTCAAAACATCCTCTATTCAGGGCAGGCTTTTCATTGTTTTCTTTACTTAGGCTCTGTCACGGCAGCACATGTTTTCTCTTTTTCTTCTGTCTCTTTTTATTTTCTGAAAATAATAAGTTTAATTTACATTTGATTTAAACGGCGTTTGTTTTTTCAAATGCTTGGCGTATTTGTGGGCGTTGTTTAGTTAACCATGGTTTATAGCAGAGTAGTTTGTTCAACGATGACGCTTTGAGTGATTTCTCGAGATGGCAAACATCGCATTGCCGCTCACAAAGCCTACATTTACACTTCGACGGTACATGGTCAAATTCTTCTTATTAACAATATTTTGGTTAAAACAACGGACACTGCAAATCCAGTAACAAGATGCTAATTTCTGCAACTAAATATCTTGCATGTATTCGATATCATTGCGTTGATCATCTAGGCGAATCTTGTGGAATATCTGCCATCCTTCACTTCTAGTCGGCCAAATGCTCTTCAAATGCGATCGTTCAGGATGAAACATAGTTCCTTCTGACGTCCCTAACCAACAGCAAGGTTAGAGCCATTTGATTAACGAGGCAATTAGGCTCCTTTGGGGCACACTTAAGACCACCTTCATAAAACTAGCCTTAACTGGATTTAAAATGTTGGCTTTTGTGGGAAAAAGCCATATAACCTGTATACCGTACGAGACTCTTAGGTCTACCTTTAGCTAGCAAACAAGGTTCAATGCTACGTACAACTTGAAATGTTCCGGTATACCCAAAAAATGTTAAGCCGTTAGGAGCACGTTCCATGCTTACTTTTGTTTTAAAAACGTACTATTCTATTCGTCGAAAAAACGAGGCCAAATACGGAGACAAAGTACTTTTTGCAATTTTAAACACAAGTCGTCTATTTCAGCTAGCCGTCCGCCTTTACGAAATGTCCTAGCTTATGTTTTACTAGAGGTTATCGTCAGATTTCGGTGTTAATATTGTACACAGTGTCATTAATTGCGGCAGATGTATTAACTACTTTAACAGAGACAATAACAGCTATGGCGGTAATAAACAGCAAAAATGCAGAGATACAAAAATTGTTTCAAAGAATAACAAACGCTTTTGACGTTCCCCGTACTGGTGGTGTTATTTTCGTATTTTTCAGCATAGCGCGTGTCTTGTAAAATTGGCTTTCATCATGATTTGTGTAATCTTGCTTGTCGTCTCTATCTAGAGATCTGATGCTGTCATTGTCGGGCCGCGCTTCTTCGGCGACTTTCACAAAAACTGCTGCGACTTTCACAATAAAACAAAATGCTGATTCAATATGTATGTTCCCATTAGCGTATTTAGTAAGATTAACAAGCAGTAGCAGCAATATTGTCCATAACGGCAACAGCAGCAGCAACAACAACAACAACAACAACGACGACGACGACGACCTTAACAGCAACAGCAACATAAACAACAACACCGCTATCCGCAACAACGAAACAGCAATGACAATCATACTACAGACTACAAAACACAGCAGTATCAATCAATCCAGTCTCCACATGCAGCAACAACGACAATTTCGCAGTCTCTTCACGAATACAGCCAATCTATCTTCACTTCCGTCTCTATTCTCTTCTTCGTCTGTTTTCTCTCCCCAATATTTCTGTTCTTCGCTCTGCGCCTCGTTTCCGCCGCTCTCTGCGTTGCTCCAGAGTGCAGACGTGCTCCGCGGAGCTGTCCTGACTCGTAGAGTGGACATAGCCCAATCTGGCTGGCTAGTACGCGGCTCGAGTATTGAGGGAAAAATGGCAAGCGATTAGAGAACCAAAAAATGGAAAAGAACAAAATAGAAAAACACCAACGGACACAACAAAAGTGACGACGACACAACATCAACAGCTACAACAATAACAAACTGCAACAACATCATCGAGCGACCGAGCGTAGCAATAAAGGCAATACGACAAGTAGCAAGTACAGCCTCTACAATCCTGATTACCGGCTGTAGACCGGCAACAAAAGCGGAAGGCGGCGCCTATGCCCCCATCCTGATCGACCGCGTTTCTGACGCGTGATGATGAAGGTCGATGACGACGACGACGATTTGAGTCGACGACGTTTTTTAAACAAATTACGGTGCGCGCCGGAAAGGTCTCCGAGATCTGGCCGTCTGACTGTTGGCCAGCCGGTAACATGCATGCTTGTATGCAAACAACGCAGTCTTCCGTGGAAAATCTCCACGGAAGAGAAACGCCGGTCTCGCCGCACCCGCAAGCTGCTTTCGTGGCGTAAGCAGGATTGGTGAGAATGGCTGGCTAGCGTCTTCTCTCCTATTTGCTGGGTCGGACGCTGCTCAAGCGTGCTGATAAAACTATAAACGCCGAACGCAATTGTCTGAGTCACTGACTTACTGACTGGCTGACTGACCGGGCACACTAAACCTGAAATAGTTGAGCGACGCCTAATTATGGTTTATTAACACCCAGGTTGGGTAAATTTTAAATAAGTACATCAGTCTGAATCATTGGTTTTTCTGCGTCACCGGATCTTCCCTCATCTTGCGAGTTCAGCTATTGATTGCACCGCTGGGCATGCTGCGGCGTGGTAAACCTGAAATAGTTGAGCGACGCCTAATCGATGTGAGAAGATACAGAGACATCTCTAACAGCAGCAGCAACAACAACAACTGCGAAAACAGTTGCAGTAAAAACAGACACGACCACCAACGAAAGAAATTCTACAACGATAAAACCGATGAAAGCAGTAGCACCATTATAGCACCGGTGGCGTGGTGGGTGCATTCGCGTGCGGCTCGCGACCGGAGGAGACACATAGGTGCACGGATGTGAGCCCCACCGTTGCACATTTGTATTTATGGGGGTCCGTCTACGAAACAATGCGAAAGCAGTCTCGTGAACGTTCAACGTTAGCTGAGGGTCAGTCTGAAAAAAATAGTAACACCAGCATTTGAGCCAACATTGAACTTAAATCGACATCTTTCTGGCTTTGGGTATTTTTTCCTTTTTCTATATATATATATATATATATATATATATATATATATATATATATAATGGTAAATGTCAGAGTGGATTAAAATTAGCCATGACATGAAAAAACCGTACACGGGCATTCGCCTTACGGGAATTCTAAAAGAAAAAAAATATTTATTATATATATATATATATATATACGGACGTGTTTTGTGAATGTTTCGTGATAAAGGGTGATAGTGGGATTCTGTAGCGTATTCGGCAAGCCAACAACGAGAAATATACAATTTCGTACTTGCAAATACCTACTGTAGCAAGTGGCAATCCCAACGACACCATGTGCGACAATCCAAATGCCGTTACGCGTAAATTTAAACCGCGCTACGTACAACGGTTCGAATCGCCGTCGCGTACAACAATCCGAACCGTACAACGATTCGTAACACCACCGCGTACAGCTCGACAAATCGAGAGCAGATGCATGCGGCAAATCACGCGTTCCAAGACGGTTTCTAATTGACAACATAGCAAGTGTTGAAGTACGGAAGTCTTTGAGAGCGGACTTAATTTGAGTCTTGCGTCCGATGGGTGACACCCCTTTCTATCCCTGCCCAACCACCCACCTAGCCCCTCAGCCATGCGCCCACCCACCAAGATTGCCACCTCTGGCGGCTTCCCAAGCAGGCCCGCTGCTACCCCCCGAGCTCGGTGACAAGGAACTCGCTAGCGTGTTTGAGGAAGCATGGTGACCTGTGCGCAGAACCGACAGGCGAACCTCCAATCGAAACAGGTTGAGAAAAAAACAAAAAAGAACTGCCGCCTTTCCCGGCAAAGCCTGAGTAAGCAAGTCCGCCGAGGCAAATAGCGACCCACCCCCAGAGCTCTCTCCTCTCCCCTCACCAGAGGAATTTGTAGTTGCAGAGGTTTAACGCATTTCTCGTCGAAGTGTAGCCTAACCAAGAAATAATATGCAGATCTCACGCAAATAACGTGTCCTAGGTAACGAGAGCTCTATTGCCGTCACAGAGACCCGACAAGGATAATTGTTTCACCGACCGACTATCGCCACAATTCGCCTGACTGCAGGATTCAATGCCGCACCTCAAGCAAGGGAAGGCTGTAGAATTGAGAGAATTTTAGCTCCAACATGGGCACGTCGGAGAGAGTGAAAACAAGTTCTCCATTCAGGCAGCGACCTGTATCTGCAGCTCCCTCCAGGAAGCAATAGGCATCCAGACAGCGGGGTACTCCATCCCAACAACAGCTAGGGTCACTAGCATAAGGAAAATCTCGGAAAAACCTTCGTGTAATATTAGAAATGGCTCTAAAAACACGAGGAAGAATTCTGACTCTACCTTCGCAGTTGTTGTGAAACATAATCCGAGTCGTAGATGAGTCCATCAAGCCGTAGAGCACAACCAAACACAAACACCAACCAACAGTCTATCCAGGGTCGACCAAAATTAGTTGATGGTCCTGCTCAGATCCCCCTTGAGCGCTGATTTAGAGGGTGGGTAGAAACCTTCAAGACTCAAGAGCATCAGAACTAGTGTATCAGAGGCTGTCACTCGACATTGAAGCGAGGTAATGCAGCATCTGTTCAAGGCACATATTCTTGAATTGAGCGAATTCTGAGTTAAAGATTATGTGACTACAGGTTTGCGCGGAGCCAACTATTACCTCTAATGTGTTAATATATTGAGTTTATTTGTATATATGTATATGCATGTTTACAGCCATATCTGTCTTCCGCACAGGCCAAATTCCGCGCCAATCAGTGACGGCGTTTTTTTGTTTGAGTTTAGTTCAGAGAAATGAAGAAAAGAGGTTCGGCAATTTTTAATATGCCGAGAATGTAAAAGCAAGTTTTGTGTTAAAAGCCAAATGATATGTTCTTAAGTGGTGAAAAGGTTACAAAGTGCTTATAACGATTAAGCAGTGCTCTGAAACACTCTTTATAAGTGGAACTGTCGATTTTGTGACGGTAGTGAGGAGACCAAAGATGACCTCCGTTCGGAAAGGCCGTCGACGTCAATAACAGAAGAAAACGTTGAAAAAATCATAGTACTGTAATCAACAATCGGCAGTGACTATCCGAGAGACAGATGAGAAATTGGACATATCTTATGGATCCGTTGTAGCACTCTTAAGCTATAGTTTATGAGTCAGAAGACTGGCAGGGCAGTTAGTCCTAAAAATGTTGAATTTTCAACAAAATAGCGCCCGTCGGAAAATATTCGAATTGAACGTTCAACACAGTAGCAAAAGACCCTGGATTGCTTCAGGGAGTGCTTACAGAAGACGAATTATGGGCATATAGTTCTGATATCGAGACCAAAGCTCAATCACCCAGTGGTACTTCTAAGTAAATAGAGGCAATCGAACAACTTCAGACAGGAGCAGACCCAACATCAAGGTCCTTTTGACTGCTTCCGACTACAAGGGAACCATTTTCCAGAAAATGTTGCCACCTGGTTTTACAGTTAGTAAGGAATATTGCCGCGAATTGTTAAGAAGATTGCATGAGAACGTCTGATGCAAGAGGTCTAAACAAAAAAAAATTGAGGAACAACGTTCCAAGATTATAGAAGAGGAAAATCAAAAATCGCAGAAGAAACTTAACTTAACCGAAAGAGGCGTTAAAAATGCTTCCAAGAGTGGGAAATGAAATGGCACAAGTTCATTACAGCGGACGGAGGCTATTTTAAAACGAACATACAACAAAGAAAGATTAAATGCATTTAAAAAAAAAACATGTATCTAAAATATAATATAAATGTATGTAAAATAATGAACAAATAATAATAAATAAATATATCATAATACGCGCTTTATTTACAATAAAGGGAAAATGTACATTGCAAGAAAATCACAACATTCATGCATAGGTTCGGGTTGCTCTCCAAAGAAACAGGGACATTACAATTTCCTTTTTCGCTATGCATTTCGGTTCGGAGCGAACCTTAGATCGCGTAAGCGAATGTCTACAGTTAAACATTTGACAACATAATTCTTTATTTTGCATATATATATATTGTGATGATTTATTATTATTTACAATTCGTTTGCACAGTCGGCAGTGCTCGCCTTAATAAAAATAGTGGTAAAATAGTGTCACGTGAGGTTAAGAATCAGCTGTCCGTGTCCTTGCTTGATGGTAGGCCCCGCTCTTATGGACCCCGGTGCTAGCGGTATATCCCCAAGGTTCCTTGCAATGTTAAGACGGTAACATCCATAAGATTCCTCTTCGTGACGCCAAGCCCCAAGAGCGTACTCGCAGATCGGAGTCCCATACACCACTCATAGAGATAGTGATGGATCCGAATCTACGAGGTTTTTGCGGGTCGGGGAGCGCCGCTTTTAGGAACTCGACGTCATATTTGGTGATCATTTCCTGCCGCGCTTTTGCGAGGTGCCTGTTCGGGCCGCAAACCTCGGCATCTAAAACCCAGACCTCGGTAGGTGTTGCTATTACGAGGTCGGGCTTTAGACCCGGTGCGCCCGGTCGACAGAATACTCGCTCACGAACCACCTCATAACCCCTCTCGCGGAGAAGACGCGCCACGCGATCACAGACGTCGTCATGTCTTTATTATAGTTTGTATATATATATATATATTTACAGGGTGTTTCAAGAATATTTGCAGCGCGATATACGGAATTGTAGAGCTCGTTAAAACAGATGTTTTTTGAAATGGAACATAGTCTCTGAGAAGTCTTGTTTCGGAGTGAGAGTGAAATTACTACAATTTGTGACACTGTGTTGTTGCTCGACATAGGAGCACAAAATGTGCAATGGCGAGGCAACTAGTGCTTCTATACAGAAACTAAGCACACCGTCGTGTTTGTGAGAAAATTCTGTTTCTTCTGAAAAGCATATAAGGCCCAGAAGATGCGACGTGGTCGCTTAGAAGAGAATTCGCCAAAAATTAAGTAGTTTATTAGCTTTCACGCCAAATACCTTAAAATCAGTACCCTACGCCTACTTAGCGCTCAAAACTAACACATTCAGGCAAACGCGTTTCATGGCGACCATTTTGGTACCAAATCTATGTCAATGCGAGCTGTGGTTGCGGAGTGATGACGATTTTCGGCGAACATGTCGAGATTAAGTGCATAAAAAATGACGCGCTGCGGCTGTCGCGCGACACGTCGGCGGTAGTGAACGTCGCCACACAGTAATTTTACATGCACTTAATCTGGACATGCCCTCCGAAAAATCGTAAGTACTCCGCAACCACAGCTAGCATTGACATAGATTTGATACCAAAATGATCGTCATGAATGTGTTAGTTTGGCCGAATATGTTAGTTTTGAGCGCTGAGTGGTCGTAGGGTAATGATTTTAAGGTATTTGGCGTGAAAGCTAATAAAGAACTTAACTTTTTTGCGAATTCTCTTCTAAGCGACTATGCCGCAGTTTCTGTGTAGATGGACTAGTTGCCTCGCCATTGCACATTTTGTACTCCTATGTCGGGCAAAAACACCTGTGTCACAAATTGTAGTAATATCACTCTCACCCCGAAACAAGACTTCTCAGAGACTATGTTCCATTGGAAAAACATCTGTTTTAACGAGCTCTACAATTCCATATATCGCACTTCAAATATTCCTGAAACACCATGTATATATTGTTACATATCCACTACGGAATGTATTGCATAAATATATATGTCTATATAGATATTGCAAAGGTATTCTGGTGAAACGCCACATTAGGCAATGCCTCGTTATTTGTAAACCAGAAAAGAGTCATTTGGCAATAAGCATACGACGATACGAAAAAAGCCCGGCCGACTGGGTCTTTGCGACAAGATTGCTTTTCACACATATGCACACATGCACATGTATGTAAGCATATATACATATATATTTAATTGAGGCTAGCCTTTAAGATAAACTCTGGCGTAGACATATACAACATTTCCGGTAGGAAACCGTTCAAGCATTAACAGTTCCCCGTTTAGAATGCGGTAACAATCTATTGGCTTAGATGCGGCAATGGTGTCTTTCAGAAGGAATAGCCGACTAAAATGATTTTGTATTTTATGTTTGGCTAGAACGCCTAGAGTTTCAAGTTTTTTAAGTTTCAAACGTGGTTTATTCAACGGAACTGCATTTGCAATGCTAAAGTTCTCGGTAAATAAAAATGGTTACAAAATGGATCAAACACCGAGGCAAAAGTCGCACTCGACAATATTTCAAGGAATGCTATGAATAAGCGCAATTACACAATACATAAGCACAATAAGCATTATCACAACGATTTGTATACAGAATTTGTTACAATGTACAGCAATACGTGAAGCAATACGCTCTCACATATACGCGCAAGTGAATTTGTACACTCATACAGCATCTATATAGTACACTACGACATCAGGTAAAAACACACTGAAAAATTAAAACAAATTTAATTTGGGAAGGTGAATCCCTTATAAAAAGCACTAATAACTCCGATTTAGGATATAACTAGATCACCGGCCTGGTTCAGAGAGGCTATATATATACATATATAAATATATATATATATATAGGGTCTACAAAAAAGTCTTTTCGGATTGGCGCTTGTGCGGCTTTCAAAGCGCCCGCCCCGGCGCCTAGGCATAGATCATTGGCTCACTCTTTGTTGTTCTCATGTGAAAAAGAGCGGGGAATTTACAGATTTCAACCATTTTGAAATCTGTTTAGCCGTTTGTTCGTAAAAGTGCTGCAAAATGAAGATAGAAAATGCCAAATTCGGGCGATTCTACTCCATGAGTTTAAAAATGGACTGAGTGCAACGCAGGCTTACAAAAAGTTGTTAAAATCGTTTGGAGATGCCTGTTGTACAGACAGAATGTGCCAACAGTGGTTTGAGAAGTTCCGAAATGAAAAAAGGTTTTATTGTGTATTTGGTGGAATGTGGGCGGAATAGTGCACTATAAACTTTTACCGCGTAACCAGACGATAATACGGCCGTGTACTGTCAACAACTCGAAAAAGGTTCACAAAAAATTAAAGCAGTCGTACCCTGCACTAATTTCAAGGAAGGGTGTCCTGTTCCACCAAGACAACGCAAGGCCCCACGTGAGTAGGGAGACCCTTTTGAAAATTTCCCAGCTAAAATGGGAACTTTTGGAACATCCACCGTATTCCCCCGACTTAGCACCATCTGATTACCACCTATTCAGATCGATGCAAAATTTTTAAGTGGTAAAAAGTTCACTTCTATCGAACACGTGCGTTCTGGACTGAAAGAATATTTTGATTTTTTTTTGGAAATTTGGAAGATTATTTAGGAATCGAAAACCTTGTAAATCGTTGGGCAGAGGTTGTATCTTCCGGCGGAGAATATATAAATCAATAAATAAGACCTCCCGTGTCTCCTATATATGTGTTTTCTTTATAGCGCCAAAACCGAAAAGGCTTTTTTGTAGCCCTAATATATAAAAGAAAAAGTCTGCAATGAGGTTTTTTTAGAACGTTTGTATGAGATGCACAAGATATGCATTGTGTGCCATGTAATACTACGGTTCGGTTGGGTGTTGCACGTGCGCCGAGATCAGGAAGACTGAAACTTAAAGTTAAGCCTTCTTTTTCTATAGCGGGAGGGATAGAGGCTGTGTTTAAGTGATATACCACAAGAGCAGACACCTGCCTTAGCAAACTAACCAATCGATTCCTCAAAAGAAATTTTTTCTTCAGCTTTTTTTTGGCAGAAACCACATGCTCCGACACTATGTATCATTTATTTTTTGCCTCGGTACTCTTTGTCATAGACAGATTAAGTAATTTTTGACTATGCTTTGAACGTTGAGTGTTATCTAATATATATATATATATCCATAGTTAACCCATATATTGACAAGATCTGGGTTCAAGAACACGACATCACCACAAATCTTCGTTTCAGGGTAATAAAAAATGCAGGAAAGGTTCGACCATTACCCGATTTACATGGCTACTGCACTGTGCAAATTGACGTTCACAAAGTTTGATAACAGAGAGCGCATATGTGAGCGCTGCTAACTGTGAGATGTTTACTGTCTGGCTAATTGCGGAAAGAACGTGGAGTAATATGTTGCGGAGCCTGACGGCGATTCTTGCGGGTCGCTCACAACAATAAATAGCCACTATGACAAAAGCTTATCTGTCAAAACGCGAGCTCCACTATTGCCGAAGGCAGCGGGCGGTCCCTGGTGGAATGAGAAGCTGAGAAATATGCGCAAAGTTCACACAGCATTTTTAGAAAACTTATACGGCATTCTTTAAGCTTTCACGCAACACTATTCAAGCGTTCACACAGCGACCTCCAAGCTTTAACATTGCATTCCTCAAGCGTTTGCACAGCACTCTTTAATTTTTCACACAGCATTCTCCAAAATTTCACACAGCATTCTCCAAGCTTTCACACAGCATTCTCCAACCTTTCACATTAACATTCCCCAAATATTCTTGAAGAGATCACACAAAAATCATCACGCCTTCACACATCATTCTCCAAGCTTTCACATAGCATTCTCCAGTCACAACATGTTTATAATATATATGAGTTACTTTTGTTGTAATGGTTTATGTATAGAAAACCTTAATAAAGCTTGTGTTGAGTTACTGCATTACAATCTGGGGTAGTGCGTATACGTCAGTCTCACGAGAGACGACGTACGCCTTACGATGCTTTCGACGATTGAAATGCTTGACTGACTTTTTATACGATGTCAAGTAGAAACGTTGTCAGAGTTGAGAACTTTAATGACTTAAAGACTCCACAGTAATTTTACGACGCGATCTTCACTGGTTACGGCGTGGAAGAAGCTCCTACCCGCCCTCAGTAAGCAAAACCTATGCAAACGTTCAAGAAGGGATCAAAGAAATACTTTTTACAGAACTTGGATTTTAAAAACTCTAAATTTGGGAAGATGCGGGGAAATACCACCTCTCGTGTAATTATCTAATTTGCTCAATAATATCATATCTAATTTCCTTATTTTATATTTTCATATTAATATAATAAAAATAAAATATAGTTTACTCTCTGCTTTTAGCTTTTGAAATAACTGACATTGTTTTATAAACGTTGTCATTGTTAATGTTGGAAAACCTCACCATTCCATAAGCCAAAAACGAATCGACCTACTAACGACATCGTAAATATATGATGTGACGTGAACTCAGGTGTTGCGACAGTAATGTGAAGAAGCAATGAGACGAGAGGCACGATCACGACTCATCCTCCTATGACCTTCACGATAAGCTGGTGGTGGAGGCGGCGGTCATCGACAGCAAATAGCTTCAGGGTCCTCGGATGCCGCTACGGGGGTGCGGCTGTACTAGAAGGACGTTAGACGAGGAGCGGTGGTCGGTGGTGGTACATGCAGCGAAACATCTGCGTGTTTGAGGTCTCCGGTAGTGGTTTGGCCACGCTGTGTCGTCGAGGTCTACGAGACGAGCGCATGGTGAGCTCAACGGGATGAAACAACGAGGCGGAGAACAAAGCTGCCGCAACTATCAGTGCGATTCTCGTTCTCATCGTCGTCGTCGTCATCGTTGGTAAAGGCGCATTATTGCCAGGCGACTATCTATCTGCCTACGACTTAGGCGGGCTGCTGCTTGTAGGTCTTGCCGGACCTCAGAGCAGCAATGCAGTTAGACGTGAGCGACATCATCGGTGCGTTTGGCCCGTACCATGCAATTGTGCTATGCGTGACGGTCCTTCGTGCCCTGCCGTCAGCGTGGACCTTGACCGGACTCGACTTTCTGTCGGGCGACGTCGACTTCGTCTGCGGCTACAATTCAGCTATCATCATTGTACGTATGACATCATAGTATTATTGGCTCGCTCATAAGCACATGTTTTAAACTCTCTCTCTCTCTATATATATATGTGTGTTTCACTTTGTGCTTTTAAACAGTCGAAACTTTTTTATGCAATACCATTGCTGTATATATATATATATATATATATATATATATACAACAGACAAAGGTGTAAGGTCTATAATTAAAAAAACATTTTTAAGGAGGTTGTTCTTAATTTCTAGACTATCATCCGTCCCCTACGGGCTTGGAACTTAACCTGAGGTATATTTTCAATGCACCGAGGGCCGGACAAGTTAAGATATCTAGGGTTTCCCCAACAGTCCTTGTGGCAGCATGGCCGCTGACTCTCAGCTGTATGGTTTATCATCTATTCTCAATAAGCATCGCTCAAAGAAAATTCGCCGGCAACACCCCGGTAGATGTCAACCATGATTAGCGCACTAGTCCCTTAAACCACGCCGCCACAAGGTATAAGGTATACTTTATAAAGCTAACAATTGGTTCGTATATATATATATATATATATATATATATATATATATGATGTTTATAAACCTTGTTGTTCTCATTGCGTCCTTAGCGGATAACAACAGATACTTTTTTTATGCAATACATTGCTAAATATATATATATATATATATATATATATATATACTACAGACAAATATATTAGATATACTTTACAGCGTTACCAATTGTTCACTATATATGCATACATGATATGCGCCTTAATAAACCTTGTTTTCCACTTTGTGCTTTTAAACTGTCGATACTCTTTTATGCAATTCCATTGCTGTTGCATGTGTAGTGGTTATTGTTGTTATTTTATTATAGCTATTTGTACCATCAATCATGTGCCTGTAGCTATTGTAAACTTATAAAGCGAATCATCCACTATTATCTACAACTTTTCTTCTTTAGTGCTATAATTTATTTATAGGGTACTAGTTATCAACTCAAAGGCCAAGTCTACCGCTGCATGCGGTATCCAGGTGATAGGGTCTTACCTATCGAAGTTAAACTTAGGGCGCTTGACCAAATCGAGGCCACTTTTTTTTATAAAGGCGCATGAAGTCATGTCGTTGTCCTAGTTTTTAGACGATGCTCTTCGTCAGTTAAAATTTACCTGTTCGATAAAATCGAGACCACCGCCACTGCCACCGTCCGCTCTAATTGCCGTGTCTCTCTCTCTCTTGCAAACGTTGCATGTTCTGTATGCTCTTACTTGTTCGTAGCCGGGGCACACAATGCGACACCACGTAGTGGGCAGCTGCGGCCGGCATCCACCAGTGCAAGCACCGAACGGCACCTACATTGAGGACACAACCCAGTGGCAGCCCTGCCCGAAGTTCATCTTCAATAGCGAGCCCAACGGCTGGTCAGTCGTGCCCGAGGTAAGTGAAGCGAACTTACCTCGGCTGCATCGAGCGTTAACATATTTTTGTTCGAGCAAATATAGACTACATTCTTAGCAACAGCTAGTTTGATACCATTTTTTTGCATGCAGTTTAATAGGGATGGCCCCTTTTTGTTGTTTGTCTGGAAGCAATGAGAAACCATGTTGATTCTGACCTCCCATATATGGGTGTTTATATGAGCCCTTGAAATAGTGGCCACCCCGGTATAGCCTGTCCAGCTATTTATGGCGCACGTATACAATACGTATACTAATCAACGAAGGCAATGTATATATATAATATATATATATATGTGTATAACGCATGCCCGCTGATATATGCCTAAACGTACACGCCTTAGATACTCCCGCCCATGAACGCACATGCGCGCGCTTGTGTCAAGGGAGGATCTGCAATCAAAGATGCATATGGCATTTAGCAAAATCATTCAGCAAATAAGCCTTGCAATTTAAAAGTATATCATTTAGTTAGGTGTTTAGTGCTAGGGGAGTGTTGAAGGGAAAAAAAGTTTACATTTAGTCATTGGAGAAAGCTGGAGTCTGAAAATTATGTCCATTTGTTGTCGTTTCAGTGGGACTTAGTCTGTGAGCGACGCTGGATGAGCTCCGCCGTGCAAAGTATCGTATTCGGTGGCTCCTTTGTAGGGGCAATCCTGTTCGGGCTCTTCGCCGATTGGTTTGTATCTATATATTAATAATAAAAAACATTGATTAAATGGCTGCAAAACTACTCAAACCCGCTAGGGTACAGGGAAATGGATGGTCTGATCTGAACGCGTGCCGTTTGCTTTGCAGGCAAGGACGACGAAGGAGTCTCATGGTGAGCACGGTGGCCTTTGCTGCCTTTGCGATGCTTTCGGCCGCCTTCAACAGCCTGTGGCTCTTCAACACATTTCGATTCGGACAGGCAGCTGCCGTGGCCGGAATCCAGATCACCAGTGCATCACTATGTCAGTTTCTCTAAAAAATATATATATATAGGTATCTAGTTAAAGTAGCAGAAGCATTATCTAAGTTTACCTTATTCCGTAAAAAAATCGCACATAAGAAGCAATTCTTTCATGTCAGCCGATAAGGTGCCATGCTTGGATAGCACGAGCGGCCCCGACGACATAGATAGCCGGGATTCAATGCCTCAATTCAAACGCTAAAATCACAGGCGGTACAAATTAAGTAACTAACGCCGTTAAAGTACGCGAACGATATTTTTCAACTTATTTTTAAACCAAGGATACACGATTTTACTTGTATGACCAGCGTATACATTTTAGAGGGCTCATATTAAGGTCCCGGCGTGTTTCCATCTCTCAACTCAACTCGTTTCGCGAGTGTCTTTCAAATGAATTACGTCTCTTGTTTACGATTATGAATACCAAACACAAAATATTATAGTCTTATCAATGCAGATCTGTTATAAAGTTTGATCTCAACACCAGTCAAAAATTCATCAACTTCTGCAAAGGCTGTCCCTGCGGAGAGTTGGGGATCTACTCGCCTGGGGGTGTGAGTCGAACGCATTTCTTAATAGTGATGAGGAAACCGTCCCTCTTTTTCATTACTACAACATGCATGCTTATCGCACAGGCTCATTAAAGCAGCGCCTCAAGCGGAAACGCTTGCTCTATTTGCCTTCAGGATGCAACGAGGAGAATGATGACGACGACGACAACGATTTACGCAGAAGAGTATCAAACTGCATGAACAAAACAAGGCAAAGCGTTATATTATCTAGCATTTCAGGGTGTCGTGCGTATTTAGTGAGAGTGCTTGGAATGCATACATGGGCTAATAGTGCTTTGAGTATATATCGATTTATTTTTTTTATACACGCTTGCCTTGTGTCAGTCACAAATAAAGCCGTGTCGAAGTAATTGTAACGACCTGCATTACGTGATGATGATCTGGTGCTTTTCTGTTACTCTAACATGTGTTTTGTTTCGATTGCTCCGCTACTCCGACGTGCGACGTGCTGTTGATGATTGAACTCTGCGTGAATGCATTTTCAGTCATGGAGTTATTGCTGCCGCGCGACCGCTATCTGCTCAACGTGGGCTTCACGGTGAGTTTCGCGATATTCACGATCCTGATTCCGTTCGTCGCCTACCAACTGAATTCGTGGCGTCTATTTCAGTTCATCACCGGCCTCTGCGCGCTCGGTATCATCCCGCCTCTATTGTAAGTGTTGTCTCGTCGTTATTAGGAGCTCGTCGTAGTTCGCTCAACTCTCACCTCATACTTCACCTATGGTAGTAGAATACCTAATATGGATATGGATGGCACAAACACCACCAGTACTACTAGTACCCTATGTCTATTTGATTGGGCTTTATTTAATGTGCAGTTTATTTAGAACATTGACCCCAATCCCAAATGCAAATCGGAGAAAAGATTGATTAGGTGGGTCGTAATGAATGTATACATCGTGTCGGGATGAAGCCCACCACCCCGGTAGTGTCAGAATCGTCGACCGTCTTGTCAGGCCGACAGATCTCCTTCACTCCGTTTTTGTCTACTGCCACTGTACGACTAATGCTGATACCACTATTACTATACGATACTCCTACGAGACACCCTTGTAGGATTTTGTATGGGAGGATTCGAGAATGCCTGACGCACATAGCATGTAACTGACAGCTAGCAGTGACAAATTCAATGGGACTTGCAAGCTCGCCCATGTTTCTCTTCTACCCACATAGGCTTGAAGATGTATGACATTGTTCGGAAAAAAATGACCCTTTCATTTAATAATCAATTCATATTATAATATTGCGTAAGTAAACGTGTTAATTTTTAGTCTGATATATATATATATATATATATATATATTTTTTTTTTTTTTTAAGATTTTATGTAAGGCAATTGCCCGTGCACGGTTTTTTCATGTCATGACTAATTTTAATCCACTCCAGCATTTTCCTTGTCTAAATTGGAAACCATGCTAATCAATTTAAGTGGCCGGTCTGGATCTAGAACCCAGTCCTCCAAATGCAAGGCAAAGGCTTTGCCACTATGCCATCTTGCTCGGTTATATATAAAATCTATTACCCTCAGAAAACGTTTGGTTTGCATTCCTGTCGTGTCAGATGTTTGGTTCAATTAGAGCTGTTTTTGCTAGCTCGTTTCTTTCTTTTAAGTAGCATTGTCTTCTGATCATCTTGTCAAATGTGCGTATCTGCCTGCGTTCTTGCAAATTGAATCATTGCAGTGTTGTCGAAGAGTCACCCAGGTGGTTGATCAGCCAAAAGCGGACCCTTGAGGCTCGGGAAGTTCTTAACTCTATATTCATGACAAACAAACGGAAGCTGTCCGAATTCACGTATGTCATGTCCAACCTCGTGGAGCGGACTCATGTAAGTAACCACACCTAACCTTCATACCTAACCACACCTCTTAAAAGAAACGTGTGGCTTGATTTTAAATACAGGACTTGAAGCAGATTCGTTGCCTCTCCACATCGGGTTCCCTAACAATTGCCGAACCTTGTTTTCCTTACTTCTGTGAACCAACGTTACACAATAAACGACGCCACCGATTGGCGCAAACTTTAGCCTAAACGTAGCTAATGAATGGCACTTTCAAGCAGTTCAACCCGAAATAATTTGGCGGCTCCAAAATTCAATTAACATTCAAGTCGATACGCCTTCTTATATATATATGTATATATATAAGCTTTGGTGATTTATTTTTTCACGATGACAGAAAACGGAGTCGGAGGGGATTCTCCGACTGCTAAGCCACGGCCACCTCCGAGCGCAGCTTCTTCTCATTCTGCTCTATTGGCTGGTAGAGAACGGCATTTACTATGCTGAAATCTTCCTTTCGGCACACATCGAATGTGAGTAAACGTGATCAGCGCCACAGACGTCACTGCGTACGCCGTTGAGCTCTTTTTGTTTTTGTTTATATAAGGAATAAATTGAACTTTAAGTCAACAGTTGGGTCATCAGTCAAATATCTCTGGGCAGACGTGTATTCAATCACCTGTGGTCTAGCCTAGGGCTAACTCAGTTCAACAAACGTACCTTAATAGAGGCCGCATTTCCTCGTCTTACGGCAAGTAACGGTCTCTGACGCAATAACTCGAATTCCAGCCGAAAAATAAAGTGCTTTGCCAAAAGGCTGGATCAGCTTGTATAAGAAAGACTAAACCGCCAAACGTCTCAAAACCTAACGGACAAATTTCGTCAGAATAATCGATCCCTGAGTATTTCGTGCTCTTGTTAGCTTTAGCCAACCTGGTCGCATGACCCACGTGGGCCGATATCTTGTTTTCACTTAGATTAATTTTGAGTAATTCACTTTGATCATAGTTTAACAGTTTACTTAATTACTATTGCTATTATTGTTAATATGTTCATCAATTATTTAGTTAGAAGAAGATATGTATATTCTGCTAACCAAATAATTGACGCCCTGCCGTAGCAAACGCTTTACTAGTAAGGACGAAAAATTAAACCAATCACGCTCAGCTATCAGCGTTGTCTGTCTGCATAAATGCACGCATATCTCACGTCACCACACTTTTGACGAACATTGTTATACTTATTATATAGCGTTTGGCAAAGATAACATACACCTGATAGACGCTTCTATATATATATATATATATATATATTATATATATATATATATATATATATATATATATTATATATATATATATATATATATGTTGTGATTACGATTGGCAAATTGTGTGTAGAGGGCAGGCGTGCAAAGTCGCTAACGTTTCACCATGTTTTGTTGGCCTCGTCTTGGGTTGTGTGGTTGTTTTTGATGTGCTCGCCCACGGACCGCCAGACACGGACAAGGTAACAGCGTTCACCGTCGGCGCGGCCGCTGAGATTCCCGCTGGTCTTGTCGGGATGATATTTATTCGTCTCCTCAATCGACGATCCTCGATGGCGGGCTCACTGGCCGTTGGATCAGCGTGTGCCATCGTTACGGCGTTCATACCAATACGTAGGTTTCCTCCTGTAATATACTTCGGTTCGAAATTGCTTCGCTTCAACTCATTAATGTTTATAACCCCTCACAGGCTGGTAGCAGTTCGCAGAAACCGCTATCCGACTACCTAGACGACGGGTTTAATTATAGCGCAGTTTTTGTTGTCGTTATTGTTGCCGATGTTATTGTAATTGCCATCGATGTTATTGTTGTTGTTGTATTCGATATAATTGTTATTGTTGTTGTCTTTGATGTTATTGTTGTTGTATTCGATGTGATTGTTGTTGTTGTCTTCGATGTTATTGTTGTTGTTGTTTCTGCAGCTCTTGTCGCTGTTCCACGCTTGACGAGGATGGCGAAGGTGAAAGCTTTGGGATATAGCGGATTGCATACGATAGAAAAATAGAACACATGCTCTCCGACTGGGCGGAAGCCGTATTGTTTGGCCAAACTCTTCATATGATCGGATTATTCGTAAGACGATTAGAGCCTTAGTATTAATCATTGGGCCGTAATGCATGCACGTCGTCAGAAGGCACTCGAAGCCGTATGTAGTAGATTTGGTACCCGGTACAAAAACCGCATATACTTGCGTCTTTATTAATGGGCGAAGATTGTACGTCTCTGCAGTAGATAATAGGCATAGGTATAAGCCGATTGAGGGCCGCTTGAAAGCCTGCTCCGCCAGTAGGCGTTTTCCCGTCCCGAACGCGGTCAGTAATTATTTTTGTCTACCTAGGTAATATCCCGAGTTGGGTTCTAGGGGTATTCCCGGTCAAGGGGTACAAGGGGAAGTCCTACAAATTAATCAGTCATGGGTCGCACACTGAGCAATTAAGTGATTTTTTTTCTTTGCAAACAGAAGACGCGTGTTTGAGCTAAATACAGCACGCAGTGGCGGAAATCGTGCGGTGCATCGCTAAAGGGGTAACGCTATCAATCTTAAAATCTTGTATATATATATATACAATAAAGTTGAATTTTTTTTATATATATATATACAAAATATATTAAACAAATATACATGTATATACGCTTGCTCGGCTAATGCTTTCCCTTCAAATGTGCTTCCAGTTTCTCATTTTGATAAATGTGCCAATTTTGATTTGCTTTGTGTGACACAGATGACTCGACGTATTCGTTAGTGCTGAGCGCGCTGACGCGTTTCTTCCTAACGCTGGCTACCTCGATAAAGTGGGTGTATACGCTCGAGCTGCTACCAACCAACATCCGATCGCTTGGATTCGCCTCGGCCTTCGCAATGGGCCGCATTGGCGGCATTTTTGCCCCATTTATCCGAGATCTCGTACGTACTATCTACTATCGTACTAATTATGGCCTGTCTATCACAAAAAAAAAACCTACTAGTCTACAACCTATGTAAATTATTGGTTACATCTCGTGCAGATACTTGATTGCCTACGAGTATATTGCATAAAATAAGCAATCAAGTATCGGCATACGATGTATGTACATGCCGCATTGGGTCATCGTGTACGCATAGCTGATGCACAGTGTAGCTAACACACAATGTTTATGTTTATTGCGCGATCAATAACTAACCTTGGCAACTGCGCTGGCGAGGGCGAAATAAGGTATAATTTTAAATCAATCACGATCACATCTGTCGGCGTTGCCTGTCTGCACTGGCGTCTTAGAAGCTCGCATGTCTCACGTCAGCATGTTGTTTGCTGAATATTGTTATACCTTTTATTATACAGTGTTTGACAACGGTAGCATACGTTGATGGTTTTTGGTATGCGTTAAACCCTGCCATATATATATATATATATATATATATATTTATAGAGGTTACTGGTAAGGTGCATGACGCACACCGGGCGTCGTTGTTAATGTCACTGTAGTGTGGGTCTCACAAACCCACTAAAATTCAATCGTCCTTTTGTCGGAGGATTCTTTTCTCAGACATGTAAACATTTCCATACTCGCCGTAGTACTGTCTTCTCGAGATTACTTTACCTGACCACTATTCTTACCATTCAGGCTGCTCGAATTTTTATGGCGGTTATTTTCACGTCGAAGACAGACTCTGCAAGTCTTCCTACCATAATCCAAGATTCATGATCCTTGAGGAACGCCTCTACAAGGGCTTTCCATGTCACGGGGTTTCCCAGAAACACAGATAGACACACTTGCATATATATATATATATATATATATATATATATATATATAAACTTGTAGAATATATGCACACGTATATTTGTATGCATGTACATACATATGTATGTATAGTGTACCTACCCTTCGTTTCCTCCGGACCTCTTTCAGGCGTTCAGGTCTGCCGACAACCAGAAGTGGTGCTTTGCAATTATTGGCGGGGGATCGCTCGTAGCGACTGTGCTCATCTTTTTCCTGCCCGAGACGCTGAACGCTCAGCTACCGGATAGCTTCTTCGAAAGCTACCGTCGAACGCGGCGACGAAGTCAGTCGCTGACGGCGAGCTAAACACCAACGCCGTCAGGAACGCGTTTGCAAAGCTGACTGATGCTGAGCATATGTCGAGTCCGGTGGTGGCGTGGTGGTGGCTTAATTCTGCGCCTCGCAACCGGAGGAGACACCAGATAGGTGCGCGGGTTCGAGCCCCACCGTTGCCCCACATTTGTATTTATGGGGGTCGTCCGTCTATGAAGCATTGTGAAAAACAGTTCCGTGGACGTTAAATCTTGGCTGAGGGACAACAGCCCGACAACTTTGATGCTGAGTATATATGAAACGTATACGTTTAGTTATTTATGAGGCTGAATGCTAACTTTACACTACCGAAATTATGGCCGCTGCATGCTAGCAGCTATAGTACGCTTACGAATGGGTAAAAACACCTATCCGACGGTTGTTTTTGGGTTACGATATTTTGTTTACGCGGATGCTGTTTATGCGTTTTTTGTTACTCTATGCGTATGTTGTGTGCAAACAAAACAGTAAGTCAGCATTCATTTGCAATGAATACCTACACAGAAATATTGCATTTCACCTTTAGCGTCTAACTGTGCTAGCATGCGGGATGCGGAGCTTAGAAAAGAAATCCGATTTTAGAGCCAGTGAACCGATTTGAGAGCCCTAGTGAAAAGGAGATTATATTTAAGGCTGTTCCCTGCCAAAATGCTACTGTGGTGGAGTCGTTCGACAAATAGAATGAAAAAGACAGCAAACTAGTCAAAGTACTGAGGTTGCCCAACTTCCGTAACAAAGGTTGCATGCGCTCAGCTAGTGAGCTGAAACCATGAATCAACCTCCCGGCTTTCAATCCAATTGACGTGTTTGCGGTATATATATATATATATATATTTTTTTATATTTATATATACATACATATACATATAAAGAGGGAGAAAATATTTTTTTTTATGTATCTATTTTTGTATAGGGTTACTTACTAAGGGCCACCAAGCAAAGTACTCTTCTATATATCACAGAAATATATACTCTAGGTTGCCACAATCATTTTTCTTAATTGAAAGCTACCTGATTGTGACATATAGGGCGCCAAAATGTGTACAAGTTAAAAACGATTATTATTATTATTATTATTTAGTGTTATGCGATTGAATGCAAATCATGCATACGCGTTCTGGGCCAGCTTTAAACTATACACTGAGACAATACCTAGTTAGATCTCTTGGAGATGCCGCAGACATGGTTTTCTCCGCTATACGCTTGCAAACCATGTACTTCGCATACGCTGGGTAAAATTAGTATCGAACTGTACAGTCACAACCATTATCGGTTCTTTATTACTAGCTTTATCAAATCATTAAATGCAGCGATGAGCAGTTCTGAGAGTCTGCACAACCAATGTATATATAGACAGGCTTCCAGACTGAAAACATCTTTACTTATGTATGTACATACACATATGTATATAACCTTTATGATTTTATTTCATCATTTATCTAAATTGGTCTAAGTAATAAACTTAGTTTTAACGTGTAAACATTTATATGGCCGCACGCACAAACATATGTGCACTTTTCCCCGTCTGACTTTACACCGGGATAAATCTTAAATCGTGCGGTCGTGTTGTGCAACTTCAAACATTGGTTTGGATAAAATAAATAACTTTGTAATAAGATAATAACTTCTATATTCGCGTAGTGCCCTATGTTTGCTGTACATGAAGTACATGTAACGGTGGTTGCCCGAGGCCATCAGACGTATTGTCGGCGACAAAAAACCTGCCTTTGAACGAAATTTGTGATCACATTTCGCTGAAGAGGTCGATTGTATAGATGTCTAGAATAAATATATATAAATATATGTGTAAATATACATGTGTGCGTAATTTTTCTGCATAGAAGTTTGCGAGTTTGGAATGATTCGTCAATGGAATATCTGATTAGTTAATAGTTATGTCTTCCGAACAACCTTTCGTGACATAGTGCTTTATGGCTTTTGATTAATCTGAGTCGATGGTCGTTAAAGTCGGCCCACCAAGTGACTGAAGGGCCACCAGCCTGAAGATAGTAGGCAAACATAAATATATACGCGTCTTTAAAGCATAGTCTGCATAATTAACGTGGGAAGCGCATAGAAAATTTGCATTTACATACGGGTGAGCGTACGTATCTACTCACGGAATATTTATGCACGTATGCTTATATATATATAAAAAAAAAACAGGACGGCAAACGCTTTTGAAGTTACAAAAGTACAATTGGTCGAGCTACAAGTCCCTAATGTACTGCTTGCCCCTCCGGGTGGTGCATCAAAGCACTTAAGCGCTTGCGCGCTTTTGCTGAAATGGACAGAATTTAAGAACTAAATCAAATAGAACGGTGGGAGACTTTGAAAAGCTCTGGTCAAGAAGCGAGGCTGATCGCCACCTGGCAATTGCCAAAGATCTATTTAATAAGCTAACGGAAGAAAAACCAACGAAACATTATGAAGTTTTGTGACGCCTTTTATTAAATATTGCAATATATATATATATATATATATATATATATATATATATATATATATATATATATATATATATATATATATATATATATATGCGAAATAGAGAAAGCGACATAAGGAAATGTAGCGCTAGTTAAAGTAAGTATGATCCAATATGACATAGTCTTTAAGAAGTATTGCTTTGGGGTGAAAGTGATATTACAAATATCTATGACACTGGTGTTCTCAACAACAAGTTATCTTATACAGAAACTAAGCATGTTGTCGTGTTTGTGAAGTTTTGCTTCCTCTGAAGAGTATCTAATCGGCCAGAAGATGCGACATGGTCGTTTAGAAAAGCTTCCCCTTCATTTTAAATATTATGTATCGACTTGTTGGTAATTTTAATACGACATTTCTGTTCTCATGAAGGTCCAGTATTTTGGCGCAGACAACCTACTGATGCCCTCAACAACAAAACTGTTTATTCTCAAAATTGATAGTCCGCGCCGGGTCAGACATTATCCAATAAGGATATCCCCTCATTATTAATAATTTTATATGTATACAGATTTATTGTTTCCAATGCTCTGTTGTTCTACCGACCTGGCCCACCATATGCGCAAGGAGTTCAGAAACGCAGTTCTCGTAATGTATGCGGATGACGTTGTAATTGCGGATGACACGGCGACGTCGGAGCCATCGAGGTAATCTCGGCGACACTGAAGCCCATCTAACCGGTAATGCTCTACAAATAAACTAACGGAAGTCGAAATCGACCAAGTTTCGCCGAGGAGGTTGATTGGTTAAGGCACACAAAACAATCGCCAGAGTTGTCTTTGCCATATTTGCGTCTCAAGGTCCACTATGAGGAAACGACCTTTCCGTAGTACATCGAGGACCATTGCATCCGTGTAGACGGAGGCCGGATATATTTGAAGGCTATCCGCGTAGTCTAGAATGCGCTTCTTTGAGCTTAAATTTGTACCATTGTTTAACTTATAGCCTTGTTAGAGTCTGGGGCTTTTTTATAATAGGCATATATTTATGTAAGCCATATTGGGTTGTACACAACTGTCAGCCATATTGGGTTGTACACAACCAGCAGTGGCAACAATTAGAAAGCTGAAGTCACTGCTCACTGAGCTTTTTCAGCAATTTTTGTGTAAATGCCAAGGTAAAGTGGGGTACACTGTGCACGGCTACTACACCCCTGGGTATGTTCCACTCGTGGATTTCCCTAGCTAGGAGACGAGTGCCGCTGCCAGTTGTGGTCGCAGGGATGTGTCAAGCATTGCACGGACTATATAAACATGTATATATATATACACATCATATTTATTCACCGTAGTTGTTGGTAGTAGGATTGGATTGACACACATGGCCTGCTACGAAATTATAACAATATCTCGTTCACACGCGCCTGTAACGAGTAAGAGTCTAATGCCGAACATTTTAGAACATGATATCGACAGATATTGCACTCACCACAAAACTTACATACACAGTCGTTAATATCATAACATTCACCTTTGAGGCACATATAATGGTGATAACCATGCCATGTTACCCTGCACAATAATGGTCGGTTACTTTGGAAGGCACGTTTCTATTTTTCTGAGCGAAAAGCAGGTCCATCTGTGTAGTTACACATAACAAAATGTACGTTTCGGTCTTCCCTAAATGCTCTGTACATGTCGAGGGTATTTGTACTGATCGGTATTTTGTGTAGGACTAAGTTTTCTACCAGAGTACGTTCTCCACATAATTCTAGTGCTAGGGTAGCTGACGCGTTCTTGGGTAATCCCAGCACACGCTTCTGTATGGACACATGACACATGGACACATGTATATATCAAACATAATCTGAATGCAAATTGCTTGCCAAAAAAAATAAAATATATTGTTTCCAACAATGTTGTTTGTCATTAAAACTGTTGTACTCAAAAACCTATATACTTTTAGTAGAGTAAGTGAGTACGTGAGTGGCGGGGTGGGGGGATTGATGGGTATTACGGGTACTGTCACTTTGCCATTTGCCCTAGGGGCCTACGGCATGTTCTACGGGCCATGGGTAACCTCTAGCGACGCTAATCGAAATGTAATATACGTACTGCTGTGTTGACTTTCATCGTCGCCAGAGCTAACAGTGGTTGCTGACTTAACGAGAGTAAGTTGGCCCGGAAATGACGTTGCTATTCTTCAATCGTCCACTATTTGCCCTAGCGCGTAGTCAGGTACGACACTTCCGGGTGTATGTCTAGATGTGCAGCGCAGTCTTTGCGTTGGCCTTACCTGGCAAACCTTAGCGGACCTGCAGTAAGCGGAGAGCTGCACGTCTGCAGGTAGGACAAGCTTACCCCTGACCTAAACAAGAGAAGAGACTGACAGTGCACGTTGTGGCGGGTTGGAAAGGTATAACGAACGTGCCGGAATGTCTCACAAACCTTTTTGCCTTTAAAATGAAAAGCTAATACTGGTCATATTGCTTAGGCGTTCATGTTTGTTTGCTGACAACTGGCAAAGTTTACGCGGCAAAGTGACAAAGTGTCTTACCGTTTTTTTACCGTTGCTACGTAGTTTGCTCCTGACAAATAAGTCTAGCAAATTGATTCGATATATAACCTTATTTTTTTGCGCATTTATTTTTGGTACAAAGACTCAACCGTCGTCAGTCAGTGTCTGATAGTTTTGGTACTACTACTACTACTACTAAAACCACAGGTCAATGGTGCTGCTGTTATCCCGATTTGCATTGTTATCGGCAGCTGTATGCAAAACGTGAGTATGACATGTTGTATTGCTTCTCATTGGACAGGATTGCATCTTATCATAGGTAGTGCCGAAATAGAGGTAGTGCTTCGGAAGTTGCAACAGACTACGCCACTAGAAACGGCCTCGTTTCGCCGACGATCGAACGTTCTAGAGTACCTGATTTAGTTGCAGACAGTTTGAGCCACTAGTATGTTGTAACACACAGTAACAACACGAGTGGTGTACCCTTAATAAAGTCAACCACATAATTGCACAGTCGTTTACATACTGTGCTGAGTACCAGCTACAGCTGCGACCCCTACAGTGTGTCAGCTGTGCAGCGGGAGGGGGTAAAATTTTCAAACGAATGCATAGCTCACTGCTATTGGTCACAGCCTACGTGGCTGATCGTCGCACGGCCGACGCCGAGGAGCACCCAGATCAGAGTAACAAAAGCTCAGCAGAAACTGTAGTTGCAACACTATCAGAAGCCGTAGAGTAGTAGGATTGCTTGCCTCTGGCCTCTGAGCCAGACACCTAATAGCTGATGCTGCCGTTACTCAACCTGGAACGGTGGTCTAGACGACGCGGCTTCCAATAGGGGAAGCAGGGGGCAAACTTGACCTTGCCTCACGACTCAATAGCCAAACTGCGAGAGTCGCTGTTTTTGCTACTGTTGTTGTTGTTCTTGTTCTTGTCGTTGTTGTTGTTGTCGTCGTTGTTGTTGTTGTTGCGACTGCTGCTGCTGCTGTTGCAGTATTTGGCCGATAGCGCCGCCCCCGCAGCCATCACTGTGGGCTGCTTCACTGTTTCTTGCTACTAAAACTGGTCGAGTACTCCAGCAACCCCCCAGTTCCGCATAGACCGACGGTCGAGTTTCTTTATCTTTTTAGCCTCCCCCTTGCTTTTTACTCCTCTTCTGCTGCCAGTGCCGCGGGCTATCCACGACGCAACTGTGCTGCCGCGCAACTGTGTATCTGTATGTGCGTGTGTCCCGATTATCACCCGAAGAAGTAGCTCAACGAAACCTAGCAGTGGCAGCATACTCGGATCCTCTCTTCCTCTCCTTCATCCTCAGTCCCCCTCAGGGCAGGCGTTACCGTTAGTCGCAGCCACTTAAAGACGAAGCAGGCGTTGCGCTGTTTATCGGATCGCCGGCAAGAGCAACCGTCGCCGACCACTGCCTAAGGCGTCCCACCCTTCGCACCCCCCTTCCCCCTCAGGCCTGCTACCCTCACCGAGGACGACGAGGCCAATGACGACGAGGTCAATGACAACGACAAGAGCGGTGAAGGCCGCGACCCTGATCCAGACTCCTTCTTGACCGACTCGATACGCCACTCGAGCTACGCGCGCCACGACCCCCCCCCCCCCCCCCCGGTCACAACATGTCGACACGCTGCTGGCGAGATGAGTCGGGTTCGGGTTTCCCAGAGATCCAGTTTGCTCGCCGTATCACGCTCGCCTCGAAGAAGACGACGACGACAACGATGAAGCCGAAGAAGGACAAACTTTGGCGTTTATCTTCAAGGTCGTGCCCGCTGGCTGGCTGCCTGGCTTCCTACTCTTCCACTATCGGAGCAAAACAGCCCCGAGACACTAGTATAGCCGGGACTGCCCTTCGGCGCGCGCGGCCTCTCTGTACGCTCGCCATCCTCAATAGCTGTTGAGGTCGACGCAGGCTTATTGAGCACGTTTCTACCGCTATCGCCAGCGAGCATCAGCAACATCATTATCATCATCATCATCATGCTCAGGATTCAGTCCAACACCACCGTCGTTATCATCATCATTGCCAACATCACCCTCGTCATCATCATCATAGCCATTATACCTATTATCATCAAGAGTGGCAGAGGGCGGACGGAAACCTAAGTCATTATAAACAGCACCATCATTTTCGGCCGCATCATCATAGTGAAAATGCTGGGTAGTCGCAACAAAAACAAAATGTTTGCTCCTCTACGTGACGGACCGCTCATGGAGGCCTGCAAAAGCCACGCTTCACGAAGAATGGGGCGAATAGAGAAATAGAAAGAGATGGAACTCGTTGATTTGCTTGTCGTTGAACTGTCTGGCTGCTTCTATAGTATGAGTGTTTCTTTTGTTGAACTGAGGGATGCACCGTTCGGCTAATCTATGTGTCTCTCTAAGGTTCTAAGGGAAGTTAGAACGCACCACGCGGAGGGTTATTATAATTACTATTCTCACTATGATCACCACTATTCTAGCGGCTGAGTACGTAGACATAACCCTTGATAAAAACTCAGTCAGAACTGAGTTCGCGAGATGAAGGAAAAACACGACAGGAACACCTGGAAAGTCACTATGATGCAAATGTATGATCAATTGTTCAAATTAGAATTCAGGCGGTAGCACCCTGAATTGCTTCAGAGAATGATTACAGAAGAGAAGTCATGGGTGTTTGTGTACGACATAGAGACCAAAGCC
>QVRM01000285.1:0-47495 GCA_003439945.1 Dermanyssus gallinae | reverse complement strand
ACTTCAACCGTTAGTCAGGGCGGATGATAGGGCGGAGTAACCGAGCTCTTTCGCGCGCTCTCTGTTTCTCTCTCTCTACAACTGTCGCGTGCTCTTCTAATTTGACAAAAAGGTATCCATTCCTGTGGGCACACCTGAAAAGTATGTATGGCAATGTTAATTGAAGTAGATAGTTAGAAAGTGGTACCCCTCACCTACAGGCTCCTCGTACTGGCAGGCGTTTGCTTGCATGCAAGCTTTAGTCGGTACTACATGTGACATACACGCATCGCCCAAGCTAGATACCAAATACCTTACAGCGTCATGGTGCGTAAAACATTTCTTCTTATTAAAAAAATTAAATAATGCCGATGCATAATCTTGACGATAACGATGACAAACAAGTGATGACGACAGTAATTAAACATAAAAATAGTCATCCGTCAGCGTTTTTTAGATGATACATGACGCTTGACTGTGGCTTGCTAAGCATAGGTTCCCCCTGATTTTTTACAATATTGGGCAACTATACGCAGACAATCTTAATATAGACTGTTTCATCGAGATTACCCGACATGCTCACAATAAGCTGTAACAGATCATCAGTGGTATTGCACGTTAGTGTTGCAGAGATTACAAGCAATCTTCTTTCACAAAAATGTGTTGTTATTATAAAATGTGGCAACCGAGACTATGGTGGTATAATTAGCTCTAATGAACTCTTCCACTTATAATTAGCTCTAATGGACTCAATAAACAGAAAAAACATTGTTTCAGCTTTGCTACCGTATTTTCCGTGTCCGTGGTAGTTTCGTTTATCCGAGCCTATCCCGTTTTCCAACAGCTCGACCGTTTTCAGTCAGGGCAAAATAGAACCGCGTTTTAGTCAGGGTGAAATAAATACGCCGTTTTTTTTGTTGTTACAGACCTAGAATTAGAGCTGTTATATGCTGGTCTAGTATGGAAAGTGTTGTTGCCGTACAAAAATGATATTTGCCCTATCTCCGACTTGGTGACAGTACTAAGAGTAATAGAAAAGAAAAGTAGGACAATATATTAATAGACAGAAATAGTGCAGATCTGTTCTCCGACTGAACCGGCTTCACCCCGTAGTGTGACGATGGCGTTTTTAGACGACGGTCTCAATCAAACGGGCGCATCAAAACAAGTTCCCCTTCGTTGTTGTTGTTGTTGTTACTTCTTTCTGTTTTTGTTATTGTTGTTGTTGTATTTTTCGTTCGTTTTCCTCTATTATCCTCCCTACATTCTCTTGTCACCTTACCACGTCGAATTCGAGTGGTGGCAGAGAAACCGAAGAAAGACCTAGCACAGTTTGCGCCGCTGTTCCTCCTCTGCTCTTCTGATACGGCCTATTGTCGCCATCGTGCTTGTCCCCCTCCATTCACACAACGTCAACACAAAAAAAAAACAATACTAGAACTGCATCGCGTCGTTAGAACGTATGACAGAAATGACAGGTGGACAAGGAGACGTTTTTGGGTGTGCGGCAGCGGCAGCAGCAGCAGCAGCAGCCGCAATTACGACTCTCCGTGTCGGTTTTTTCTTTAGCCTGATGACTTAGTTGTTCGTCGCTTTGGCGCCATCGGCACCAACAGCGTCCCTCGTTTCGTCACCATCATGTTATCCTCTTAATCTCAATTTCGTTTACCTCGAACGCGACTACGCTACTACAGGAGCCGAAGCTGCAGATCTTTGTCAACAGGCTCAACTGTTGGCGGCGGGCGGCTGCTGCTGTTGAAGCGGCTGCTGTTGCCGTCGTAGAGGACCATTTGGTGCAGCACGCAAGTCGCTGCTGAGTCGCCAAACGTACGTCTAAGACGTACTTTTGGTCATTCCGATCCTCTCCAAGCTCACTAATTGAGAGATTGGAGTCTGTCTCTTCCAAAAACTAGACCGCAACAGCCCGCGTAACCGTTCTCAACTTATCTATGACGGCTCCGTGACAGCGCCGCAGGCTGCAAACGCATATTAGTTCGTAGCATTCGTTCGCGTTCCGTGTTGCGTGAAGCAAGCAATTCTTCTTGCTAACTGTCTTATTATCGTCATCATCGCAACGAACCTACTAAGTGAATGCTATATTGTAACGCAACTAGCCATCGCAGTTGCGGAAAAGTAAGACAAACCAGGATACGTCTTGACTGAAGGAAACAGTTATTAGCTGTAGTAGTAATAACACCTAGCGATAACAATATAATAATAATCCAGACAGGACAAACAATTGAAAATAAGAGGGAGCGTGGTGTGTATGTAATGTTGCAATCTTCATTTTTATTTTATGTGGCAAGCGGTATGACTCGGGATGCGACTCATAACACACGCATAAATGTTAGAAGGAAGTAAATATATATGACCCTATTAAAACAGTATGGCTACATATAGTTGCTACGTTGCAATATTAAAAATAATGAGCTTACAATTATATATATATATATATATATATATAGCGGGGGAACTAGAATTAGTGTTATATAAAAAAAACGCAATGTTTGTATTTGATGGAGTTACGGGCAAAACAAACCTAGTATTACTAGAGAGGGAATTGGAATATCTAAGTCTATACACGTATTTTAGAGTGACAATGAATACAGGGAATGATTGTCTAGAGGAAAGCAATAGTACAGAGGAACAAGGCTAAAAGAGAATGACAACGCGGTAGAGATGTGAGGGTCTTTGGAGGTTCAATAAATACATAGTTACAAGAAACATATAGAAGGCCATGTATGTACCAGAGAATTGGCATGAGAGAATGCCACTCTGGTCCACAGAGCCGGGTTTTGGAGGAAGTTAGAAAGAGTACAACGAGAAGTGATAAGATTTACCGTGGGCTGCCGTTTAAATTACGCCATAGAGTTCGTGAGGGGAAGGGGAGGAAAAAATGTACAAAGGGAAAGTACAAAGTAAGTTAATGTTTAGTATTAGGATGAATACTCGCATTAAAATAAAGTGCAATTACCTCTATGGTGGAGAGGTTCCTTGTCTCAAACGGTCTTGGGGATAAACACCAGGAAGACCAAGCTATGAAAATCACATGTCGGGGTCAATTGGCTGCTAGAGAGGTTATACGTTACTACTGCGGCCAGCTATTGGAGTTTCTTATTCCCTTTCAGTATCCTTGACCGTCGAGTTCATTATACAGGAACGACGTTCACAGCGCATATAAACGAAACAGTACGGACGGCACTTGTTTCTCCTTACGGAGAAGTAGGCAATACCCGAAGACTGTCCGTTTCTCAACAGTAAGGCTTTTTATGCTTAAGATTGTTCCGGGACTGATATAGGGGTTGTCCAGAGTGTGGAACCACCCCACGCTAGCGAATTTTAACCATTAAGCTTGAGAGGTATTTTCATTATATATGAAGCAAGTGCTTTGTTTGTCTATCCAAGCAAGGGGATTTATGCGTCTCATGTCAGGCTGTCCACGAGCTACTGAAATAATCCGATTATGCTGAAGGTGTCGCGGACAGTACCGTACGAATGCTTTGGTCTTGAAATGAGAAACTATGGTCGAACAGACCCAGGGCCCAGGGAGTATGAGTTGTGCACCTGCCGGTTCTGTCTGCAGCGGTGTGGCAAGTACTATGCAATGGAATGCACAGCGTTGGAACAAAAGTCGTTGCACGGCTTCTTCACGTTTCCTTAAACCCTTATGAAGCGTATATTATACCCAATTCGAGTAAATAGGCATAAATTGAGTAGGATAAAAAACAACTGACAAACTCAATATGAGATGAATCGATTCAGGTGGTGAAAACGGCGATAAGATAAAAGCGGAGAGCGAGTTCGCAGAGTAGAATACGCAGTTAGGGAGATTGGGTACAATAAACTCAATGGAAAAGAGCGAATGTGTCAAAAGTAATGGTGAAGGCGAGGATAAAATATGCGGACAAATGGAAGTTGGCCATGGGGAGGCAGATCTAGTTAAGAAAATATATCTAGAAAGGAAAAGCAGAAACTGGAACTCCGGGGTGGAATGAGTATACGATAATTCAAGAAGGAGTAGGCTGTTAGCAGATGTCAGCAGGGCAGGGATGTTATACACAAGAGTACAGCCAGCTAAATATATGAAGGGGAAGGTATAGAATGTAGAGTTTGTAAGTTAGGAAATGTGTCAAGTGAACATATTGTAAAATAATGTTTTAAGGGGCAATCAGATGTATAGACAGATAGTGTGAGACTCACCGTTTTCTAAAGGTTCTGGCTTTGCGAATCCTAAAAAGATATTCCTGAAATACATATAATATTTGTATATATATACAAATATTATATGCATTTATTTAGATAGAGTTTGTATGCAACATCGTACATAATCTCTAAATATGCGGTATATATATATATATATATATATATATATATATGTGTGTGTGTGCTTGGAAGTCAAGTTGACTTCAGAGAGTAGCAATATCGCGTATAGGATAATTACTTTCAATATACCGTATCTTTATTTATTTGAAAAACAATATCGATTCAGGTGCTTTCTATGTCACTTTCGAGTAAAGGTTGGTGACAAACTTAGTCGACCATATCCTGCATCATCTGGTATGCCTCAAGGGGCATGTCTATCCCCCCTTCTATACACGATTTTTCCTTTTGACATAAAGAAGTGCCTGCCACCTGATGCCAAATTTCATGGATATGCAGATGACTTAAACCTTTATTATTCTGTATGCTCTAGTGACTCCCACGCTGTTCTGCAGTCAGCTGTCGACGGCATTGCTCGATGGTGTTCAAAAAAAAAACGTGATTTTCCCACCCTGCAAATGCGTTGCTCTGAAACAAGGTGTAATTGACTTTAACTATAAAATTAACGACTGCATTTTACCGACTCTCTCTGATACACGAGATTTAGGCATATATATTACCCTGGTATTAAGTTTAGCCCTCACATTACCAAGGTTGTGGAGACATTATTGCGCATCATAATACCATCTTCCGCTATTGCATTTTAACGATTCCTTATGAGTACATTCCCATTTACAATTTTTTCTTATTCCTAAACTTACATATTGCTCTCCTGTCTGGAAGCCTTATCAGTCTAAATACAGAAAGTTTGTGGAAAGCGTCCAAAACATGTTCCTGAGACGCCTGCGGGTCGAATGCCCTCAAAGCGTGTTTGATGACGTTGTTCTTAGGATTGACTCACTTTTCATGCAAGGCAACATATCTGCTTTACGTCAATTACGCGAATGTGAATTGCTAGGACATTTTTTATGTTCGCTCTAATAACCTAAGGAGTCAACGATCAATCATTCGAAAAGAGAAGAACTCGCGGGGAGTTCTTGAACGTATTGTTTGCTTGGCGGATGGCCAAATGGGCGCATGCAAAGTCAATTAGCACTCTTTTGTTTGGCGATTATTTACGTTTTTTCTTCCAGAAATACGTTTATTGATAACCGTGCTTGTGTGACTATGCTGGCTGTACCACGCACCTTTTTATGTGACAATAAAAGTGAGTTTATGTTATGTATCTTATGTTTTTAAAACCGCCAAATTAAACTACGACGGCAATTAATGTAACTTATGCTGTGATTTCATTTCGGCTGCAACTTTTTGCTAACACAATGGTAACTGTAGTAGGTCTAAATTACTACCGACTTCTTGCAGTATCTGTAAATATATGAATACCATACCGTTGTAAATGTGCAAATAATAAATAAATTACTTTGTTAAAAAATAATAATTGCTTAGCGCAGTCTTATATATATATATATATATATATATATGTATATGTTGAAGAGGCGACTCGGGTACTAGGTGCCGCGGCAGATTAATTAATCAATATATTATTTTTTAATTGGTAGACCTACCATAAAGCTTTCATATATATATATATATATATATATATATATATATATATATATATCATCACCATAGGTGCGTGAGTGTGTGTTTGTGGTGTGTGTGGCTATATACAATCATACCGTGTGCATCTACCTGTAGTGCTCATCTATATAGTGTTGTCGTTGTCATCCCAACCTTGTCTAGCGTGTCGAGTGGGTACGTTGAACTGTGGCGTTGTGGTGGCAGAAATGTGAGCACAACATCGGCTTGCACTTCCGGGGACACCCGGAACTGCTCTCTGAGAGAGTGCCAAAGGAGAATCCTTTAGTAGGAAGCAACAACAGCAAAAAAATAGCTGCACTAGGAGGAGGCATGATGATTCGAACCCCCGCGCGCCATCCGCGCATCCCTTCAATGCTTCCGGGTCGAGTCTCACTCCTACAGCGCCTGGCGTTGGCCGGTCACCGCTCCCGAAGTGAAAGATGAAGTCCTCGTCATCGGCTACTACGTTTCGATGTTGCCTGTCGCCGTCCGACTACTACAGAGAGAGGTAGTAGTAGCCCGAGTCCGAATCGGCACGGTCCTCTCTGAACTACATACAAGTGCCCAAAACGCCTTCAATTTTCTTACGCCTTACCGTAGGACGACGAGGTGCCCACGCGTAACATATCCAGCTACCCCCAGCTGAACGCGACACACACACAGACGCGTCTGAATCCGTTTTCTGAATGCATTGCATTTCCGGGGAAGTTGATACGCTCAACAAACGTGCTCTTGTATTGGTGTTAAGGACAGTGTTTTTGTTCAAAACAATAGCTCTATATATATATATATATATATACATACATACATACATACATTCATACATATGCATATATAAACTTGCTTGTTCGGCCGGCTGCTAACGGTTAGTCGCCCCTTCTGCTCCGAGGTCGGAACTTTCTGGTTGGATCATTGCGTGGGTGATCAAAGTCCGCCAATTCCACGGACTGCTGTGTTCTAGCAAATTCCTAGGTACCAACCTGCCGCGGCCGGCGGCGGCGGCTGCGGCCACATCCCATCGCCGCTGCCATCACCACCAGCGCCTTCACCTCCCGGTTGGTGTTCTCCGAGCGCTCTTCGCCTTGCGGCCGCACTCTGAGCGCGCACTGCTTACAGAAAGCGTTGACCCTGTGTGAACTGGGACAGTAGGAAGAGCCTTGCTAGTCGCCGGCCGGCCGGCCCGCCCGCTGGTGAGGACATTTGCGACCAGTTTCGGAAAGGGTGGCGCGGAGATGGAGGCTAGATAGAGATCTAGCTTGTCGTTATTAGCAGAAGCCTATAGCCTTAGAACATATAGGCGTCAATCTTATGGCGTGGCGTTGCCACGTACGAGGGTACGTGGCGACGTTGTGCCCCGACCACCGCCGTATATATATATATATATATATTTATATATTTATATATACTTATTATAGTTCGAAACACCAGAAGTTAAGCTACGCCAAACAGGCAATCTAGCGTGTGCAGGGTCGCTCTGCAGCAAACGAATCACATGGTTTACTACCAAGGTCACCGTAGCAAACGAATGGGAGTGCTGCTGCTGCTGCGCCTCGTCTCCGTCGGTCAAGTTCAAGGATGCACCCACACGAGCCGTTTGCTCGCGTCACCCTCCGCGAAGCTCAGAAGCGAGTTTCAGTAGCGCGAGAGACAAAGAGCGCGAGCTTCAGTAGGAAAAAAAGTACGAGAGGGGAGAGAGAGAATGAGGAACAACCAGCAGCGCACCAGATCCGGGAGTTACGGAGCGACGCTCTCACGATGCCTTCGACCTCTGACCGACGTTCGCCGCTGCTGCTGCTGTTGCCGCGGCCGCCGCCGCTGATCGCCTCCGCAACCGGTCTTATTCTGTGATTAGGAGGGAACCTCAGCGGGCTCGCCGCGGGTTCACTCAATCAGAGTTCGCGTCGGCAGCAACGCTCGGGCAACAGTGACCCGTTGTGCGAGACACTAGCGGTAGTAGGCCGGTAGTAATCGTAGACGCAGTAGTAGTAATGTTAGTAGTCGTAGTAGTAGTAGTAATAGCTGTAAGCTCAAAGGCTCGAGCTGTAGGAAGCAGAAGACTCGGGAGACTCTCGAAACACTCTCCAGAGTCCCACACTCTCCCGCACACACACACACACACACTCACTCACACTGATCTAGACATGTGTGTACAGACCGACCGACACACATCGATGGATGCATGCATTTCTTCTTGCGAGTGTCATTCGCTCCGCGCTTGTTGCTTAGAATTGCCTGAGTCACCTCTTCCGGGTTCAAGTTGTGGGCGAAGTTCTGCTCTGCCCGAACGGGCTAGACGTGTCGCTCGCTGCCGCTGCTGCTCTATGGCAGATCTGTAGGCAGAACTAGCAGCAACTTCAGCAGCTGGGTTAAACTGACTTTGGCGAGAGTGGTCTGGCTTCACTACTACGACTACTACTACTACTACTGTTAGTTGGTGAGTCGGTAGCAGACGCGCAGCCACTCTCACGTTGTTGAGGTGTAGGCGACGGAGAAAGCGGCAGTCATCGTCGCCGCCGCCGCTACTGAGGTCGATCGGTTGGCTGAGGGATTGGCTGGCAGTGCCGTTTGTTGTTATGTGTTCAAACTGTCGCTAACCGCCGCTGCCGCCGTCGGTGACTCGAAACGACCGAAGCTGCCGCGGCCGCCAGTGTAAAAGTGTTATGTCATCAACCTCAACCGACTCGATCCAAACGGGCTCGCCTGGGGTTGGGCTTGGGGTGGAGGTCGTAACGATGATGATGATGATGATGATTATGCTGATGGTGGTGTTGATCTGGTCGGCTGTGGTGGTGATGATGACGACACTGACGATGATGATGATGAGGGCGATGGTATTGAACTGTTGGCCCTGAGATCCGAAGAAGGTCAACGTCAACCACAACGATGACTCCTGCCTAAGGCCTACAGGACTAAGGCAGGAGGAGTTCCGGTAAGAGACGACGGCGACGGGACTGACGCGCGAATTAACCAGCGACTGACGCCAGTACAGAGAGGACTCAAGATTCGGGAGTCTTCCTGAACTTGATCAAAGGCCATCCACCCTTGGAGTTCCACACCTATCGTCGAGAACAACATTGCACACATACATATTAGCAGTCACAGCAGTAATGCCATAGTCTCAGAGTGCAGCAAAATGAATGGCTTCACTCGATCGACGTGATTGGGCTTCGAGTCGCTATGTGGAGGAGCTTATTCCGAGCCGGCAGGAAGGATGCGGTTTTGACGGTGCCCTAGGCGTGTCGATGTCACACAGAGCCAGCCGTTCATTCAAGGCACTTCTGCAGTAAATACTGCAGATGTTGAACAGCGCATCATAGCGTAATACCAGCAGGTATTACTGTCGACGGTGGATTCGAACGTGCGACAATTAACGTTTGCACACAACAACAACAAATGTGTATGCAGCCTGACATACGTCATGCTAGCTTTTATGTAGCACATAGGTGGTTCTTCTAGTCCAAAATACCACTATTTTGCTTTTGTTTTGCAATGCCTTCTAGGATAAGTAAACTAGGAAAAATAACAAGTTTTGCTTTCCGGCACTCAGTCAAAGGGAACTGTAGTTTCTACCGGTTCTGGTTGCGAATGAAGTATGTTATACCTATTATGGCACGAAACTATTACATTGCATATGCAGAAAATCGCTGTTTTACTGTTGCAAGCCTGACAGTCTGAAAGAAAAGGCCGACGGAATACGAGGCCAACCACTGGGTCAATATCGACCTCTGGGTCCGAAGTGTAGCCAAGAGAGCCTGGTGGACGATACTGGCTGGTACATCGGTAACTAAAACCTACAGGTTTTAGTTGCTGTTAGCTGAGATTTGTTTGGTCGTGCATGCATTTTAGACGGCCATTGGTTACGTTGGCAATCCCGTAATCGTAGTAGTAGTAGTCGAAGTAGTGCTTTGTTCGTTGGGCCGAGTTGAGTTCATTCTAATTAAGATTAGGCGAGGCCGGGCCATGCTTGACCCGCTTTCAACGCCGACATCGACAAACACGGCTTCGTGACTACCGGACTGTCCAATTCTTCAACACGGAGCCAGGCGGCCAAGGTAGGCGGTGAAGCTAAACGGCCGATTACATTCGTCTACTCTTGTCTTGGACACGTACGACGCCGCCGCGGCCATTAAGGTCATGATGTAACAACGACCAGCTCTCCAGCCCGCAAATACTCTGAAGAGGAAACAACTGATTCGCGAGGTCAACAGGAAACCCTCTATCAATGTCTTTCTCCCTCTCGCTGTCTCGCTCTTCTCTCGTTGTCGTTTCTATTGGTTAAGAAAAGTATTGCTGATGTAGTTACTTGTTCTTTGTGCCATAGCTCTTGCAGTCTGTTGTTGTTATCGTTGTTGTTGTTGTTGTTGTTGTTTGTTGCGGTGTTTACTAGCGCCGCTTCTGCTGCTGCTACCGTTCGTTGGCCTTCTTGATACCTTTCTAATTGCTCTACCTGGCGGTATGATCTTTGCCAGTGTTGTTGTTGTTGTGTAACGGCGTTTGGTCGATAGTTCCCGATAGCGCCCACGAGGTTCCGGCCGTGAGAAAGGGAGGTAGTGTCTGGGCCACGCAAAGTACTTCGATCGTAGGTTGATGAACTTCGGCAGGTAGGTAGGTAGATGGCCGTCGTCTAAGCGGGGAAGAGTGATGAACTTAACTGAACAACAAGAATTCGTCCTGATACGACGCCGTGCAAGACAGGGCAATATAGAGAAGGGAGAGAAGAGAGATAGGAGGGAGGAGAGCTAGGGAGTGAGAGAGCGGCCTAGCGGAATAAAGGACAGCAGGAAGTTAGTAAGAGAAGTCCTGAGAAGGCTGCTGAACTGGTTAAGTTGCTGCGTCGCTCGTTACTCGCGGATTCGGATTGATCGACGGACCGACGACTCTCGTTAAGTATTGTACTATAATAACGTAATCGCAAGACTGTAGTTTGTTCACGATCCAAGGTAAACTAAACAATATATATATATATATATATATATATATATATATATATATAAAGAGATACCAGCGTGTATATGAAAAAACAGAGTCTTCCTAGCAGTTGAAGAAAGTGTCACCAACAAACGCTCCTTCGGCTGTTAACACAGTTAGCCCTTGCCAATTCAGGCCACTTTGGTGGCGGCTCACACACATATATATATATATATATATATATATATATATATTAATAAACAATCGTGAAAAATATTTTAAACTATTGCGTCTTACAAAAATTGCGCAGTTTCGATGGATAGGAGAAATTGCAAACGTGAGTCGTTGTCATTGTGCAACACAGTGCCAGAATAATACTGGAAGTACGCTGCAAAAACAAATGGGTCCAGGTGTTCGTACTAATAATAGTTGTACTTATGGTATATTTATGGAAATTATCTATTTGGTGACAAATTATATGATAGATCATTTTGGTTGACATTGTGCCGCGCTAGGATTCAATCCGTGACTACTGGACATGTGAACAGATTCATCAATCATTCTCACGCCCCCGAGCCAGCATCCATCTTATCCCGTTCATTCAAGTATAAATAGATTGACACCTTACATACTCTGCAATAAATTAAAATATAAATTATATGAACACTTGTTATACTAAGCCAATGAAGGCAAAACTACACGTTTTTTACTACATCGATATTAGACTAGTGTTACAATTGTCTGCATTTAAGTTGTGCATATGTATATTTGTATATTATTGTAAAAAAATATATATATACATACATATTGTGTATGTATGATAGTGTATTTAGACATGCATATAATATGTGTATATATTATATGGTTGGATGGATTATTTATTCGTTTGACATGTACACCTAAGTACATATTGCACCTTTTTACATCAGGGGCGGTTAAAGTGACAGCATACGCGGACATATTGGCATATCTAGGGTTTATCCAACAGTCCTTGTGGCAACATGGCTGCTGCAACACTCAGTCTGGCTTCTTTTCTGCAGTCTGGCCTTTTCAATGAGCTTAGCTCGGGGAACATTCGGTCAACATCCAAAGGGGTTCGTAACCGGCGACACTCCGGAAAATTACAATCATGACCAGCGCACTAGCCCCTAGACTACACCGCTACATATAGTGCATGCATATTTTTAGAATAGAATATACATACCCTTGTACATACGCACTACATAAACGGTGGAAATATATATATATATATGGTATCCCACAAAATGTCTCCCAAAAAAATCTGCTTCCTCTGAAGAACATATAACGCCTAGAAAATAAGACATGGTCGTTCAGGAAATTCGCAAAAAATTAAGTTGTTTATTAGCTTTCACACCAAATACCTTAAAATAATAACCCTTCGACCATTCAGAGCGCTCAAAACTAACACAACAATTCAGGTAACTGCGCATTTCATGACGATTAGTTTGATGCTAACTCTATGGCAATGCGAGCCGTAATTGCAAAGTAATTAAGGCTTTCTGTAGGGCATGTCGAGATTGAGTGCATGCATAATTGACCTACTCCATCAGATAAATCATTCTAGATAATGTATGCATGCACTCATCTCGACATGCCCACCGAAAAATCTCAATCACTCCGCAATCAAATAGATTGATACCAAAATGATTGTCATGATATGTGCGTTTGCATGAATGTGCTAGTTTTAAGCGCTGTAGTTGATCTTGAGGTAATAATTTTAAGGTATTTGGTGTGAAATCAAATAAAATAACTTTATTTTTGCGAATTCTGTTCTAAACGACCATGCCGCATTTTCTGTCAGCCTTATATACTCTTTGGAGGAAGCAGAATTTTCACACAAGCACGACGATGTGCTTAGTTTCTGTATAAGAGGACTGGTTGTTTTGCAATTGCACATTTTATGCTCCTACGTCGGGCAACAACACCAGTGTCACAAATTTTAGTAATATCATTCTCACACCATGGATGGTATGGTTCTTACATTGGAAAAATATTTGCTTTAACGAGCTCTACAACTCCTTATAGGCTTCCGAAATCGTTTTGGGAGACCCTGAAATATTTTATATATATATATATATATATATATATATATATATATATATATATATATATATATAGATATATATATGCATACATACACGGTGTATGTATGATGGTTTATGTACGTTCAACATTAGTTTATTTATATAGATATTATTATACATATACGGTATATACGTATGAATATATATATATATATATATATATATAATATATGTAGAAGTTTTATCAACCAATGATTGGTTTACGAATATACATCATAGACATCGCATTTCCAGAGTTGAGACAACGGAATTGCTCGTTCACAACGCTGAAGGTGATATAGATCACAGGCGGCCACGAATTTTACATATATACTCCGGCGAGATCTCATGTAACTTTTTACGCACACAGATCTTCAGGTGGAAGCCGTGGACGGCAAATCTGGTGATTAGATGCCGGTTCTCATAACTGCAAGCTCTCTACGAATCCGTCGTCATTGCTTTCGTTTCATAAAACAGCGGGTCGATATCGGCCATTTTATATTCGCAATATAGAACGTGTTCTCTAAAACCCGTCGTCTTCGGCAGACTGTACATCCTCTGCAAGTCCTTAACGAATAACGGTGACGATGCCAGTAAGTGCACTAACCTATACAGGCTAATGCGGTGGACGTTCAATGCTCTCTTTAGGAAACTGGCTTTGAGTTGATCAAACGGCCTTAAGTTCGATCTCGTGAGATAACGCCAAATCACCTGAACACCGTAAGATGCGGTGGGTGTCTTCGGCTTAAACAAGTTAACAGCAACCTCCATCGACAGCCTGTATGGGTCCTTGACACTGTAAAAGGATTGTAGGCTCTTTCGGAATCTATCATGTGGACTATATGTATGTATATATATAGCCAACAGTGGTTTGAGAAGTTCCGAAAAGGAAATTTTAACCTCGACGATAAGCCTAGATCAGGAAGGCCAAGTGTTGTCAGTGAGGAGGTTTTTCGAATGAAAATATAGGAAAATCCCACTATAACTACTGTGGAACTTGCCGAGGAGCTTCATATTACCCAACAAGCTGTTAGCACAGCTTTGAAATGCCTCGCAATAACTTCCAGGCTGTGCAAATGGGTATCTCACGAGCTCAGCGACTTCAACAAAATGACGCACATGCGCGTCTGCACTTCTTTGCTCAGCAGGCATCAAAATTTGCCTTTTTTCGATCGTTTTGTGACCTGCGATAAAAAAAAATGGGTCTTCTACGACTCTCCTGTCAGGAAAAGGTTTTGGTAAAAAAGAACCTGGCACCTCCGTCACCCAGCCGAAAAAGGACATACACGCAAACAAGGTTTTATTGTGTAATTGGTGGAATGTGGGCGGAATAGTGCACTATTAACTTTTACCGCGTAACCAGACGATAAATACGGCCGTGTACTGTCAACAACTCGAAAAGGTTCACGAAAAATGAAAGCAGTCGTACCCTGCACTAATTTCAAGGAAGGGTGTCCTGTTCCACCAAGACAACGCAAGGCCCCACGTGAGTAGGGAGACCCTTTCGAAAATTTCCCAGCTAAAATGGGAACTCTTGAAACATCCACCGTATTCCCCCGACTTAGCACCATCTGATTACCACCTATTCAGATCGATGCAAAATATTTTAAGTGGTAAAAAATTAATTTCTATCGAACACGTGCGTTCTGGACTGGAAGAATATTTTGCCACTAAAAACCCAGACTTTTACAGAAAAGGAATCGAAAACCTTGTAAATCGTTGGGCAGAGGTTGTATCTTCCGGCGGAGAATATATAAATCAATAAATAAGACCTCCCGTGTCTCCTATATATGCGTTTTCTTTATAGCGCCAAAACCGAAGACTTTTTTTTGCCCTAATATATATATATATATATATATATATACACATACATACCGCCGACGAAAAGAAAAACAAAAGACAGCCGGCGACTCTGGTCAAAGGAGTTGAGTGTTTGATCGCACCGCGACACCTCATACAGGTTACCGGCGATATTTTGATCATCATATTTGCGTAGTAGAACTAACGTTATGAATAAACCAATATATACATACATACACACATATACAGATGGTTATGCAAACAGACTTACGTACGCGAATGTACATATGCATACGACTTGTTGATTAGTGTGCATGCAACACTTGTTTGGTTGTAGCCGCCAGTGGGCCATGGCGTGCGTGGGAGACACGACGAATGCCCACTGTCGCAGCTGTTTTCGGACTTTGTGAGGGCGCACGAGAGGGGACGAAAGATATCGATATCTTTAACCAGATGTGATACTCTGAATCTGCGAGAACTGAAGATGTCGACGTCCTTATTTCGACGTGTCTCGGCAGAAGGCCGCTGACTGCCTCGAACAACAATAATAACAACAAGCGCAATAACAACAACAACAACAGCAATAAACGCAACAACAACGTCCGAACGAAGGATAGCCAGCGAGTTAACGGTGTGTAGGCGAGAATATCTTCGAGAATTTCTTACTCCAGGTCCAGACGGCACCTTCTCTCCCTGTTTTTCTCTCTCCCTCTCTCCATCTATCTTTGAGCCGGCCGATATCCTTTTGCTTTCAACTTTTCTTTTGAGCGAGGTAAAGAAAACGAGAAAACGACGAAAAAGCATAAGCCGGAGCAGGCACGTCACTTCACCACTGCTCCTCCGGCTGGTTTTGCTGCTGCTGCTGCTGCTGAGGGGCCAAACGCGAAAGGAGTCACTGAACTCTTGGGAACGTCTCGTCGTTCTCGTAGTCGTCGTTGTGTGCTGCAAACGAGAACTGGTCGCGCCGGCCGAGAACCAGACGAAGCGAGTGCGAAACAGAGAAAGGTAGAGTGAGAGGAACACTTCGGATCCAGAGACCACCAACCTGTCTCGACGAGCGCAGGTGATGATGATGATGCTGATCATAATGATGGCGGCGATGATGATGATGGTGAGGACTCCCTCCACTGATGATGATGATAATAAATGGAGCTGGTTGATTTGACTTCGACTTGGACTTCGGCACTGTTAAGGCGCGCGAATTTCAAACTTAACGGCGCTGCCGGCAGTGTCTATGGCAGTATACTAGCGTCTATTTGTGCTCTTGTTGTGGTGCCGCGGCATTCAGTTGCTGCTGTTGGTGCTATTGTTGTTGTTTTTGTTGTTGTTGCTGCTGCTGATGTGGGCAGCCGCCCTTGCTGCTGCTGCTGCCTGACGATGCAAGGGCAGGTCTACGAGGCTGCCTCTTCTCACGAGCCAGCAAAAAAAAAACAGAAACTCAGCCCAAGGCGTTGCAGTAGTAGTAGTAGTAGTAGCCAGAAGACAGCTGTGACCAGTGGCCGTAGCTGTCGTAGAGGCCGAGAGAAAGTAAAAACTCCTTTGGAGGCCTACCTAGCTGGACGACCGGAGAATAGGTTCTCGATATATGTATATATATATATATATATATATATATATATATATATATATATATATATATATATATATATATATACAAATGGATATATAGTACAGCTGACGTGCACTGGGCGCCTAATATGTAGTAGAATAATTTATTTTACTATTTATTTTTTATTTACTATCCATAGTAAATATTATAATGACGAGATTGGTTATGTTCGCATGTATATACAATACATCGTATATAGTCGTATATATATATATATATATATATATATATATATATATACGTATGCATGTAGAGAGCCATGCATTTGTCGTTGGTTACCCTTTCGGGGCAGAAAACGTGTACTGAACGCTAGCGTGTACACTAGCCCCACTGGCTTGCGTGGTCTCTTTTGCTAGTAGATCTCCGTCGCATAGTTTGCCCTGTCAGTCTGTGGCGCTAATAAGACAACGTGCGGTGGTGTTGGTTTTCATTCATTCAGTTGGCGTTGCACCGTTGTCAGCTGGTTAACTATCTATTCAGCGTGGCGCCTCATGTCGGGCACCGTTGTGTCGTCTTTGAGGACTTTGTCTTCGCCGAGGTCTTCGTCTTTACTGAGGCCTTCGCTTAGGTAGTCGTTGTCGTCGTACTCATCATCGTCGTCATCATCATCATCATCATCATTACGCTTCATCGTAGTTGGACCTTTTTCGTCGTAGTTTATTGGTGCCTGCTTACTTTTGGTGCGGTGTTTCGCCCAGCGCCTTCTCTCTCTCTCTCTCCTTCTCTCTGGCGCTCACACTCTGGTGCGCCTTTTTCTTCGGAGGCCGCCGACGTCGAGGTGCACCTGATGTCACGAGGCTGAGCCTTCGAGGTTGCGCCGATCCCACGAGGTTCAACACCCTGAGCGAGGTGAGTTGTTGACGACGCTGGCCAGTGGTCTCGGTCGGGCCGCCAGTGATCGCCGTCTATACAGCCTATACAGCCGTCGCCACAGGCCCCTTCTAACTTCACCATGAGCGAGGTGAGGCGAGGCGCTCAGGCAGGCAGGCAGACTCCAGTGCCCACCCTGCTGTATCCCCTTCGATTGCGCGCGCTCTGTCTCTCTGTCTCCCCTCTCTCTTTCTGTATCTCCTCTCTCTCCCTCGCGTTTGTTCTCTAACTTTCTACCTGTTTCTGTTGTACTACTACGGCGACTTCTTCTTTCTATAATAGTAATATCTTCTCTATCAGCTAGAGCAACCGCACCGGGCTGCCGTATCCGAGGCGCGAACTTGGATCACGAACTTGGAGGCGGCAGCTCGTCTCCTTCCTCCCCCCGGACAAACAACGTAGTGGACGAGCTCATGTCTGAGACGAGCATTGATCTCAGACATGATCATGACCGTTCAGTTGGCATGATGATGATGATAGTCTGGTGCTGATGGGCTGGCGATGATGATGATGACATGGTGATGGCCAATCCTCGCATATACTTTCGCATCAATCGGCTGGTGCATCGGGCAAATAGGCCCACCGTTACAGCTGCTGCTGCCGCTGCCACTGACCTGTCGCTGTTGTCGCTCTCTGGCGGGTGTCTTTCTCCTCTCGGTTGTTGTTGTAGTTGTTGTCGTTGTCGTCGTTGTTGTTGTTGCTGTTGTGGTTATTGTTACTGTCGTCGTCGTCGTCGTTGTTGTTATTGTTGTTGTTAACGGCTCGGTATACGAGATATTGCCGCATTTGTTCACTTTCACTTCTTGCTAGTTGCCGGGCTATCCGACCTCTATCGTTGCCGCTGCTGCTGTTTCTGCTGCTACGGTTGCGCTCTTGCTGCCTAGACGACCGTGTCTGGCGCGGCATATAGCGCTGCGAATAGCACTGTGGCATATCGTTTACAGTGCCCCCCCCCCTGCCCTCACATCATCTCTATTCACACATAGCGCCCCCATGGCCGCCGTTAGCAAGCAGTTATGAATACAGTGGAGGCTGGCGATGGTTGTTGTGCCCGTCGTTCGTCGATTAATACCAACTAACAAACATACGAACTCCACCAGCATCATAGGAGACAACATAACAAGACTTGCAAGACGTCCTCGCAATATCATCGCCGACGATGATAGCGCGACGATTATGGATCATGACCACGACGACATCTTTTTAACACGAGGGCGTCTGCAGCGATAATGCTGTGATGACGACCGACCGACCGGTCTCAGCTGGCTGTTTAACTAGGCTGGCGCCCCCAGGCAGAGAGAGCTGCACCGCTGTCGCCCTTGCCGGTCTTCGGCTACAGGTCGAGGTCGAGGTCGTCGCCCTTTGCACGGGGCGCGGAAGTAAACTTCAGAAGCAAAGCCTCTATCGTGTTAGGCTCGGCTTCACCAACTGTAACCGCTGTTGCCTCCGCAGCACGGGAGTTGTTGACGTAGAGGGTATACAGAGGCTGCGAATGGACAGGTGATGATGTGTGGGATTGGCTCACTTTATGACTTGTGGCGTCAGCATAGCAAAGGATTGCTGATGAAAAGTTGAACAAGGGAATAATAGATCTCTGCCTTTCCCCGGCTCTATGTGCGTATGTGTGCAGTTCCCTCTCGCTGTGTTTTCTTTAGTTTGTCTACCTCGGTTGTCGAGTTGTTGTTGTCAGATAATTCATTCATGTTTTGTTGACATGAGGTCATGGCTAAAAATGGGGCAGCCGCGGCAAGAGGCAACGAGAACAAGAGGGAGCGAAAGATTGTATGCACTAACGCAATTCGAGAGAGCAAGTCGCGAAGGAGTGTAATACGACCATTTTTGTGCCAGGAGGAAGTGGCTCGTTTAAACCGAAGCCTATCACGCTCTAAGAACAACAGACATAGAGACACATACTACTTACCATCGAGACACACACCCCGTTGTGGGAAGTCGTGATTGAAGTCATTAAAATTCTCCGATATATAAATTAGTTAACCAATTGACCGTCTAGATTTTGTGTGAGCGTTTCTTGCACTCCAACAAATATAAAAGACTCGTATTTATCTACTTCTACTACGAACATTAACGTCTGCTGTGGCTTTTTGTCAAATAATCCAAACGGTTTTGTCTAAAAGGCAGACAGTATCGAAGACGTACGAAAATGTACTTAAACACTCGTAGTGCATTGCCTCAACGAGCACACTGAAATAATTCGGCCCTTGGGAACAAACACCGTGCCGTGGTGCTATACATTCTAGCGTCTCTAGATCTATTTCTCTCTACGAAAGGCTATTTCTGGTTGGAGGCCTCAAAATATTTTAGAAGCTGATGGTAATTGTTAGAGAATCGCAACTCAATTTGACAAGTCGTGTAAAATAGACCCTAGTGTTGGACAAAGTTGTTTCCCACTGCCGTGATATAGGTATATAAGTACTGGTACTATTGCTATTCTTTCGTTAAATATGCTTTTCCGTAGAACAATGAATGTGGAGGCGGAACGACGCCGCGATACCAGGTATGGGCTGGCCCAGCACGATATAGGCGGCCAACAAGCAAAATAATGCACGTCACTTCCGCAGCACTACTTATAATGATACGATATTGCAAGAATAATAATAATACGGCAGCGTGCACAGACGCTTCTGCTGGCTTGGTTTCAGGAGCGTTTACTGACTTGTTTGAATGAAGAATCTTGCGCAGCAACTGCCAATTACTGATCTGCAATATCTATAGACGTATGTGCATAAGTGTGTGTATACGAGTATATATATATATATATATATATATATATATATATATATATATATATATATATATATATATATATGCATAACCATAGCAATTGATCACTGTTCATCTAGAAAGATAGAGTCCAGTTTACCGCGTCGCAAACTGAATTTGTATTCGTGCGAAGCGGTTGTGTGTCAAAATCCTCCCACACTATACCTGAGCAAAAATGCTTTTTCAAAAACAAATTCAGCACTATGGATGTGCTTTGTGGACTTTGCGTCTAATGTCGACATCAAATTGTTGGTCTTTTGAAGTTGTTGTTGAATGTAGATCCCGCTGCTGTTATCCACAACTGAATTAAAACTTTCGGGCTGCTTCCAAACGACCATAGTTAAAAATGTTGTACTCAAGATGGTTTCAGTGGGACATCGTCCTCGTAACGGTAGCTATACTGTCTTGTTACATCATCAAAACATCGGAAAATTATTTCTTATGTCGCGTTAGTTTATTATCTACAGCCATTGTGTTGTTTAAAACTAATATAGTAATCAAGAGCTGATACCATAGAGTGTATAATAAGTCAAACTTTAGTTAGTCAGCTCAGAACACACATAAACACGCCAAATTATTTCCGTGCGTTCTGTTGAATATAGCCAATAGCGGCCTTGCAAAGAAACATAGGCAGAAGTAAGTTTCAATAGTTCTTGCAGGAACCAACATTTTTTTTAGGATTGTCAGCTATTCTAGTCGTGGCGGTATATCTATCCGTATGCACGAACGCAGCAACGTTATTCAACTTAGTCTATTTACCTTGCTAATATAATGTTAGAGCGTAATAGTCATAGTTTGTCAACATACATCCAACACGCACAAACATTCATGAATGCATGCATATGTAGATGCGTATACGCATGCCTAAATTGGTGGCTCTCCGTAGACCGATCCAAACGTAACTCTGCAAAACGTGTGCAAGAACACAAAAAGTAGTACGCAAAAGTAACTTGAAGTTGCCATCCAAGTTATCAATCGTTCTGTTGGCCTTACTGAATGGCATTACGTTAAAGAGTGAATGATGGCGCGGGAATGAAGGACGTAGGGTAGCAACAACGACGACGACGACGACAACAACAGCATTAGCAACAACCACAACACCAGCAGCAGCAAGAACAGCAACAACAACAATTCGGTGTGGCTCGACCGATAATTCGGCAACGCGGTTGTTGGGCTGCGCCGTAACGCTACCAGCAGGCTGGCATACCCGACAAAAGCACCATGCCACGAAATAAGGCCATCTCATCCCATCTATTATCCCGTACGACCCAACTGGAATGTTCTGTTTTTCATCTTCTTGTTCTTCTTAGTTTTGCAAACATATGAATCGCTTTCGCCGTTGCCCGAACATGTTTGTCCTACCCCTCGTCCTCTCCACTGTGTAAAACGCTCTCTCCCTTTCCCGTTCTTTCTGTTCTTCTTTGTCGTGTGTACTTACTTTCCTGTGCTCGCTTTCAATTTTTCTACCTCGCGTTGTCTATGTATATCTTTTGCGATTCTTCATGCAAATTCTCTATCGCCTCCCCGCTCTCCTCTCACGCTTTCTCTGTTTAACCGTATCTGTTGCGCGGTTTACCTCTTGCTTAAACCTCGTTTCGTGTCCTCGTTATCTTGGACTTCAATGTTGGCAGTCTTCGTCGTGGCCCGTTGTTGTTGTTGTTGTTGTTGCTGCTCTTATTGTTGTTATTACCTTCGTTCCTTCGTCGTTTTCTTCCTGCGGGTCTGTCCTTGTTATTGTTGTTGTTGTTGTCTTGTGCTCGCCTTATCAGCTAACTGAACTGCTGAATCACTGTGCCGCTATACCATCTGCTCGCCGGTAGGTGGTTTGACCAGCCATGCATCATGACGAAATTCACGAGTGCGCTTGAGATGCAAGCGGCGAAAGTTCTGCGTCATTTGGCAACAACACTGGCAACAAAAATAATCATATTCATAATGAACACAACAATACTAGCAACAACAACCAAATCAACAATGACAACAACGACATTGACAACATCAACAACAACAACAAGAGCAACAAAACAAAACAGTAACGACAACAACAACAACAGAAACAATAACAACGAGAGCAACGAAACAACAACAACAGCTGCAATAACGACAACACCAACAATCGTATACAGTGAGAGATAAGTGAGAGAGTGTATGTTGGCACCGGCCACTCAACAACTATGGCAGAATTTGACTGACCTTTCCTGTGCGTTCCCTGGCGTTGTTATCGTGGCCGTGGTCGCCTTGAGCAGCATTGTTGGCGTCGTCGTGTTACGTACGACTGAGAGAAACTGGTTTACTTGCGTTACACGCAGACGTTTATTTCTGGCAGACTTGGCTTGGCACGTCCACGTAACGCTGCTCCATCTACAACCACCACCACCATGACCGCCAGTAACAATAACAACAACAACAGCAACAACAGCAATATCATTTCCAGGGACAACAAACAACACCACCTCCAGGAACAACAACAACACTAGCACCTCCCACAGCAACAACAACAACAACAAGCACAGTAGCAATACCCGTTACAGCGGAACTCTCTGAAGCTTGCCATAGTGAAAGCTTCGTGCGGCATCCTATAATTTCCATATATTTGAGAATGTATATACATATGTGTATATACATATATAAGTACGTTTATTTGCATATGTTTTTTGTAGTAGCTCGTGTAGATTTGATCTGATTGCTGCTGTGTGTCTTCTCTGTTCAAGTCAACCAGCGTCAAGACCAGCACGCATAGATCTTGGGAATCTCTAGCAATTCCGCGGACTCTAGGGAATGTGGAATGTTTCATTGGAGTGGGCTGTGATGTGGGACGGATGCGCTCTGCACTCCCCTGGGAACAGGAGAGACGCGCCATGCTGGTCTTGTCGAGTCACCTTGTTTGCGCACAATCGCCTCGGTGCTGCGGCGCTGGACGACGCCAGCCTGCCAGCCAATCGAGGATAAGCTTGCTCAGCTCCGCTTAGAGTAATCAATGTCTTCAGTCGGCTTATTATCGAGCACTTACGCTCGTGAGGTGACCGCGTATTTAGAGGCTGAAGAACCCGCGCAATTGCGAGATTGAGGCAGGCAAGGGCGTCGGCGTGGGCTGCAATGTGGGTCCTGCTATCGGCAGACTCGCCTGTGATGATGTCACCCAGTCGCTGGTCACCGTCCAGTTCAGCTCTCAGATGATGCAATTTGAAATCTCAACTAGACTGCGATTCGTTTCCTTCTTCCTTGTTCGTGTCATGCGAAGTCACCCCCGGTACATTTGAGCGGTGGGGTGTGGGGGTGTCGTCCTAATCGTTCACACTCGATCATCGTAAGTGGGTGGTTACCGAGCGCGTGAGTCCATTTTCTACGCAGCGCATTGTCGTGCGCCCCGCCGCCGCCGCCTTGAAAGGCGCTGCTGCTTTTCATTCACGCAGGCATTCTGCCTGGGGGCTTCCGTCGGCGAGAAGGTCACCGGCGTGTGGCAAAGCGTGGTAACAACGTGCTAACGCGTTCAGTAACGTCACATACGTTGTCTAATGTGGTCTACTATACTGACTGGCTGGCTGCATTAAAACGGGAAGTATCGTCTGCGTCTTTGTTCTTGTTCTTCCCTTTAGACGACAGATGCCAGCTCGGACAACGGACGCTAAGTAATCAACTAACGACTCGGTGAATGAATCTAATAAAGACGGAAATGAAGAAGTCATCACGGTCGTCCTATCACGGAAGAACTATGAAGGGATAAAGTGTTTAACTTTTATTTAATATTGGTTTAATTAATTTGATATTGATTCTAAATTACGTGAGACGTTTTTTTTTTTTATTGGACACTAGTGAGAGGTTGTCGCGCGCATTACACACATAGCGGCTATAAACGCTACGCGAGAAATACAGATGTAATTATATGGCAATTCTCATTTTCTGCGCAATCAAAAAAGTGAAAGGCATTCCCGCATCAAATCTCGCATTTATTTGTCTACCCTTTTGCGTTTACCTTACATCTTGTACAGTCGCTGTCTCGTTTCTCAAATGGTCGCTTGTGTCTGTGATAAAAGTGGTTCACAACAACTTAAACGCATTGCAAACGTTGCAACACTCATACGGCTAGACTCACACAGTTGGGCATCAAGAGTTGTTGCTCACCTTTCGGTTTCTATTACTACTACTGCCTTGATTGACGTGTGAAATATGGGTGGAAACAGAAACAGAACTGAAACGAACAAAAACAAGTGAAATCAATTAAAACCATATCGGTTCTTGATGGCGATATAGATATATATATATACATATATACATATATGTATGTATATGCTAGCCCTGGGTTAGAGAACCCGTGATTACACGTTCGCGCGGAGACAATTGTCAACTCCAAAGTGCTAACATAGCGAAGTTATGTAAATAAATATGTATATATATATATATATGAGTAAGGTTTGTTCCAAAAATGTTGAATTTCCTGCAAATGAACGCCTCGCGGAATATTTCTAAATTGGAATTTATCAAAACTGGCTACTTTTGACCTTTCCTGTTCCCACGGCTAAAAAAATTAAGGGGAACACGTTTCGAGCTTTTCGGGAAGTCAACGAAAACTGCGAAGGAGCAGCTCAACTAGATTTCGAAAAACGCGTTCAAAAAATGTTTCCAAGAGCGGGCAAGAAGGTTCCACAATTGCACTGCAGTGGGCGGGAGTTGTTTTGAAGGAAATAAAATCACTCTGGAAGATTAAAAAATATTTTGTATGATAATGATATCAGTACTTTTCGATCCGCGTTCATATATATATATATATATATATACATATATATATATATATATATATATACATATATATATATATATATATATATATATATATATATATATATATATATATATACATATATATATACACATATATATATATATATATATTTATATATATATATATACACATACATACATATACATGTTTATTATATATATGTATACACGCAAATATACACACACCTAGCTAACGCCGTGCAAGCACATAATGTCTCAACCCAGACAAGGCCGTGCGTGGCACAATGGCTATGCCGGAAAGTTAAACTGGTCGACGCGATTTGCTAACTGTGGGGGTGCTGTCGTTGAAATTAGTTGATGTCGAAGCAAGTTGCCGTCTTCGCGTTCACCGTGGTGATCACTATGATCCGCTCGTAGCCGTCGAGACCGGCTCAGTCCACCAGCCATGGCTCAGCTGTCATAAGCCACAATTGCAGACATAGGACAAATGTAAGGCAATTATGGGACTTCGCTGTGCGGACGGAGGGGGGGCGAGGGTGGTGGACGGGTCGACGAAATGCAAACGGAAAGACTTTCCTTCCTCATCCAACCGGATGGTCGTTGTGTGGCTTGCACATATTGTGTCAAGTGCAACAATTGTTGCAGAACTAGTAGCTGTAGTAGTAGTGTCAGAATTGTAGCGAGACACGAAAGGTGGAAGCAATGAGAATGAGAGTATAGACGCTGCCAGCTATCGGGCAAAACCTGCGCCATGCGGTAGCGGCACCGCCGACGAAGACGGCCAGAATGACAGCAGCAGCAAGAATAACAATATCAACAACAGTAACAACAATAACAACAACACAATAATAGCGTGAACAACGGCAGCAACAACAACAACAATAACAGCAACAGCAAAAACAACAACAACATCAACAACGGCAACAACAACAACATCAACTACGGCAATAACAACAGAATCACAACATTAACAACGGCAACAACAATAACGATAGCAGCATCAACAATAGCGACAACAATACCAGCATTAGTGGCAACAATAACAACAACAACAACAACAACAATGGTGGCAATGACGACGACGACGGCGATGACACCATTGTCTTTGTCGCTGCTTCGCTTCGGTGTTTCGACGACGACGACGACAATGGCAGACGTGTGGTCGACGCTTATCCGCGTCGCGTCGCCGGTCAGCGCTAAACGGCAAGTTCAGCAAGAGCTGCTAAGTTTGTTACGTACAGGTTCGCTTTTAATTACCACATCCATCGGTTTGGGATACGGCGAGCGCGTGAGGAGAAAACTTCTTTGTTCTTTCTGTGCTTGCTCTTCTTCTACTTCCCCTTCTTTAAAGTCCCTTTCGACTTCGAATTTTGCCGCCCGGGCGATAACAACGAAAACAACGAGGACGATGCGTGGCAACGAATGACGACGAATTCCTCCTCAACCCCCCCCCCCCCTCTACACAGCCAGTGATAGTAACTGCAACAACAAAAAACATCATCAACAACAAGAGCAACAACAACAACAACAATAGAAGTACCCCCTGTTGTTGCTGCTGCTGCCGCCGCTACTGCCACTGTCGCCACCGCGGTCATGACTTCAGCGGAAGTGACAAACGCTTAAACAAAGTCAGCCAGTAGGGCGGCAGGAAAGTTAGTAGCCCAGAATTTGCGCAAGCCACACCAATGGGAACAACAACGCGTATGAACACAATAACGGCGACAACAACAGGGACAACAACAACAGTAACAACAAAGACAACCACAGAGACAACAATAGCAACAGCGACGGCAACAATAACAACAGCGACAATAATACTAACTACTACTACATCAATGACTACAACAACAACAACAATAACAACAACAACAACAACAGAAGCACTAGCGTTAAAGACAGTAACAACAACGGCCCGATTACAGCGGTTTTCAACAGGAGCCGCTTTCCGCCTTCTCGCTCTATTTATCTCCCCCTTCCCTCCTCATATCATCATCATCATCACAGTGAGCGTAATAGTCACCATTACCATCATCAACATCGCCATGGTCATCATCATCAGTATCATTCTTGTCTTTAGCCGTCTTCCTGGTGACGTATTCGCGTTAAATAATAATAAGCAGTCCCAGACAAAAACAAAAATTCAAAAAAGGACGTTACACGCAATGAAGAAATGAGCGCCAAGTTGTTATTGTTCTACTGAGGCTTTTACCTCAACAGGGCAGCGAATACAATGGCAACAACATCGCCCATGACGGGACTTCGTATTTTATATATTTTTTCACTTCAGTTTACTACGACCCATTCATACTGGATACTGTCATAGTGATCTATAAATGTGTTTACCCTTCTAAGTCTCTCTCTCTCTCTCTCTATATATATATATATATATATATATATATATATATATATATATATATATATATATATATATATATATATATATATATATATATATATATATATATATATATATCTATACATATTTTTGATTGATTTATGGCTGTGTTATCGACTGGACTGACACAACTAGGCCTCGCACGTAACAGGCAGAGTGGCAACCTCTGAAAATAATAATAATAATACTCGTTGTCATCATAATCATAATATTAGTTAGCGTGCAAGTTTCAGCGAGTAAAAGCGGCATCGAGGCATTGCGCATCGCATCGGTATTAAATCTACGACTCATGAGCTCAAATTTTCAAGCCTTTTTAACTCCAGCATCCCGCCTGTATATATACACGGTGTTACGAGTAATAAATAAACGAGGCTGCATCTGGTTAACGTAGAATGATAACGAAGATTAATTCGTCATTTTCCACCTAAGATCAGCAAACACCGATAAGTCGTTTTTTTTGTTTTGTACGTTTGTAATTATTTTGATTGATTGTTAGTAGCCATGTTGTTTTTATAGCAATACGGGGTAAAATGGCTGATAAGAACAAAGGATTTGGAGTTTGCCTTGCTAGCATGCTACTTGTAAATCGTACACATACACTTGTTATACGCGTAAATAATTGTGAGCACGTTTTGTTTAAAAAATGAGGTAATAAATAGTACATTAAAACATCACCGTTGATAAACGACAATCATAGTTATATTAATAACTATTTTTACTAATAGAGCCATTTCCAGAATAGAACTTCTTTCAACTTACACGTTTTCACTATTGAGACTATTTATGAATTAATAAAAACAATATTGAATTAGATATCAATAATAATAATAATAATAATAATAATAAGCATGAGCTAATTTGAAATTGTTTCAATTTCAACACTTTACCTCGCGCTAACTCGGGTTTGTCTAAGGCACAAAAGTTGCAAAGTTGCTGAGATATGTAATATCTGTAAAAATGGTGCAACAACCGCTACAAGAACTCATGTAACAAATCTCAGGTATATCAGCTGGCTTCTTCTTTTTTCCTTTAATTTGCGTAGTTTTTTGCACACTCATAGAAACATAAACTCACACTTTGCAATGTGACATGCAAATAAGACAGTAAATGTGACTCCATTGTGTACATACGGTTGACTCGTTAGTCTATTTTGCCGTTTGGTCTTTCTTCGAAACGTGCATTCAAGGATCGCACTTTCCTTGGGTGCCCGCCAACGAATATTTGTAGTTAAGCTGAGGAACGTACTTCTTCCATTCACGGCGATTACTAGCGGCCCGTGATTACGTTATACCAATAGAGAACGATTCGTAGTTGGCGTTCTTTGTTGATAACCTGTTTCTAGCGGCGCCAGAACCTGCAGCGGTGTCTAGACTAATTGTCGTCGTTTTACGACGAATGTTGCTACAATTGCTACAAGAATTGGCCAAATAGATCAGATAGTGAAAATGACAGAAAAATTTGACAACACAATATATATATATATATATATATATATATATATATATATTTATAGACAAGCACACGCCGCTGCGCGTAAACAAACGGTTTCACTGCTTCTTACACCTGAGCAATGACCATAAGCAACAGTAATAATACTATTAATATCAATAACAATCTTAGTATTATGAAGACTAGCATGATTCACACATGTGGTACAATAGTGAACGCCATACATTGACGGACGTACGCGTTATGCTGGAACAAAGTGTCTCTCACGATCTTTAAACGAGTCGTTTCGCTGACTGCGACAAATTATACACTTTTAGCGGAAAAATGTAGTGCAATATCAAATAGTGGTTGCACCAGTTACTCAGATATGGTGGAATTATAGACATTTGATATATATATATATATATATATATATATATATATATATATATATATATATATATATATATATATATATATATATACTGTATATATATATATATGAAATGTCCATTATTCTACCATATTTGAGTAACCGGTGTTATTACAGGAGGAGCCATAACGACAGATGACAGCATACGACAATAACAGCAGCAGCAACTGACTGTGGTAGCACAACGACCAGAAAGACCAACGCCAAAAGCGACAAACAGCAAAACCAGCCAGAACAGAAACAGCAGACATCATCATGCACAAGCACAACCACAACAACAACAACAGCAAACTGCTACTACAACAACCAGGACTAGTTGTACTACTGCCGGTATGACGACAATAACAACAACAAATGTTGTCACAGCAACAACAACAAAAACAGGAGTAGCGAAAATGGTGGCTGGCGCAAGAAGGTCGTGGTAGAGCTGTCATTTAGACTTTTAGCTTCTTTCGGTCACTCAGTAGGCCGGATGGATGACAACGACAACGAAAACAACAAGAGCAGTTGCGAAAACGTCGACGACCACGACAACAGCAACAACAGCTAAGAAAACAACAACAACAACAACAACAGCTGAAAAAAACAACATTAATGACAACGACGACGACATCAGCATCAGCTGCTAAAACGACAACGACAAGAACAGCAGCAACAACAACAGCAGCAGCATGCCACAACGACAACAACAATAAAGACAGCAATAACAACAACACGGCTGCGGGTGGTTGTCAACAGCCGTCACGTAATACTAACTAACGGCAGCTGCAGCTGCAGCTGCAGCAGCAACAACAGCAATACCGGTAGTTGTCGTAGGAGCGCGCCATTTAATGTCGCGGTGCCCTGCTGGTAAAACAACAAAAAAAAAGAGAAGACGAAGTGGTGGGGGTGATACACTGACTGACTGATTGATTGATTGATTGACCGACTGACGAATGGACGGCCAGAAAGCCAATATGCTGCGATCACTGGACGGCCGAACCAGCGTCATCAAGTACTCGACCACATTTCGTCAAGTCAGCCACACCAGCTGAGACTGGACCAGCAATGAAGTCGATGCAAGGTATCTAGAATTGAAAATAGGTTTAAGAGAGGTTGTACTGATTCTAGACGAAATTTCTTCGTCCTCTCTTCGGGCTCGGGATCGCCGTGAGGTATACCTTCAATGCACCGAAGACGGACATGTTGAGATGTTTAGGAGGGTTTCCGCAACAGTCGTGTGGCCAACTGTGGCTTGTGCCCCCACCCCCTCTCTATCTATCTATCTCTCTCCCTATATATATATATATATATATATATATATATATATATATATATATATATATATAGAGAGAGAGAGAGAGAGAGAGAGAGAAAGTAATGGAGATGGAAGAAAATCTGTAGTCGCACCAGTGCAATAGCGAACAGGCGCAAGGAAGAATTTTGATTGTGGATCGAAAGTAGGTTCGAATCCTACCTTGGGTAAGCACAACGAAAGCCCATTTTTTAAAAATGAAATTCACTGTAGCATGCACTCAATGAAGAAGAAAATCAATTAAAACAAACAAGTAGCAATGGCGGTCGTATCAATAAAACGGTATATGACCGACAGTGGACAGGTGCCTAGCGGTAGCGTTGGCCCGTTACACCACTGGCATTGGCGTGGGTTGCGGTGGGGTGTGATGAAGTAGTGGGATATGGTGGGGTAGTAGGATATAGTGGGGTAGTTGGATAATGTGGAGTAGTTGGATATGGTGGGGTAATTGGATATGGGGTGTGGAGGGATCTGGTGGCGGTAAGTACTCAATAGCTTCTCTGTCGGGCAATCAACAAGCCATCTATCTAAGGAAATGATCAGTAGAGGGGTAATACAAGAGGAGTATGGGCTTTACTGGCCTGTTGCCCTTTGGCGTTGTTGCTTTGCTGTTGTTTACGGCTCTTGTTCGTTTTGGTTCTTTATACCAGTGCAAAACGACGTGACAATTATTCTACCATTGCGCAGGTAACAGCAGGTGCGACTAGTAACACAAATATATTCAGAATAATAGAAATAAATAATAACGATCGATGGCAACAATGACTAATGCTCTTTATATTTGTATTTTAATATCGGTAACAACGCCAATCACAACAGGACGACTGCGCAGGTCCCTCCTGCAACCAGTTTTTCCTTATCCTCTATTTCGGTTATCAAGGAGCATCTATTATATTCATATTAAACAGCAGCAATAGAAACTGACTGACTGAGTATAACAAATTTACGATGATTAAAGAACCTCATAAATAGCCAACGTACTTGCTAGCAAGATTGTTCTTATAGCACCCTTGTTCTGCGATACTGCATTTTGGTAGTAGAAAATGTTTTTCCTTAAAACTCGCATCTGTGACAATTTCTCATAGTCCCATAGTGTTTCCTATACGTTATAATGAGGCGACATTAGTTACTATTACAGTATGTGTATATATATATATATATAAAGTTTTCTGGCTGGGATGGCAAGATATAATAAAATATGTGAGTAGTATCTAAAAACATATTACGTCTGAATTCGCGCCAAGAAAGGAGGAAAACAATAGACATACGTGTTGCTCATCTGTAGTGACGACTTATTATAAGCATATGTGAGCACTGAGAGCTGACGTACCCTTTTTAATTCACAGCGGCGGGAAAGTGATCCGGTCAGCAACGAAAAAAAACACGTACCTACAGGCTAAACTCAACTAATATGAGTACGAAACTATACGGATAAAGAGTTAGTTTTTAGGTGAAACAACAAGGCGCCAAACGGAAGTCGCCGAAAAGAAAGTTTCAATCTTTATAGTGTCCATTAGGCGTGTGAGCAGCCTGGTCGCATTAAAGAAGATTATGTACCCTGCTAGAATATATATATGTTTTTAAATTTTTATTTTTTTATATATATATATATATTTTTTTTTAATATACATATTTATATATATAAATATCTTTTTTTAGCACACGGCGTTTTTTTTATGCTGTTGTTACTTTGTTAATGTTGCTTTTGTTGCTGTCATTTGTATACTTGGCGTTATTGTTGTTATTGCAAATGTTGTTGTTGTTGTTGCTGCTCCCATTCTAGTTACTCAACATCGTATATGCCTGACTCACCGTGTGAACGTGTGAGTTCTTGCCAATACGTTGGTCCGACATGCAGCCCCGATGCTGCTAGTGCACCAGATAGGAGAAAAAGAAAGGCCGTCGGTAGTCAGGCCCTGCACATTGCGTTGAGCTGCTTTTTGAGTGCGGTTTATATATGTATGCATATATGCGTATCCGCATATAGCATGCATATTAATTTCTCGATTTAGTGAAAGTCTGTTGGCCAATTGGCCTTATATGTATCTTCTAGTGAGATAGATGGCATCAGGTTGCGAAACGATACTTATTGATGCTACATAGACTGTCTAGACCTAGAAATAAAAACATTTTTAAGGAGGTTGTTTTTAGACTGTCTAAACCTGTGTGTGAGTATCTCCCTATAGGAGATCGTTGGGGTTGTCGAGTCCCGAGCAGCACTTAGTATGGATGGTGGAACAATTATATACGCACGTTTTTAATTATTGGTAGTAGTTCTAGCGGTTCTAATACCATGAACGGTGTTTAGCGACGCTATATAGATATATCCTTATCTATACGTATAAAAGATCGCCGAGAATTGGCTAGCCTGATCTTGTTTGGTTTACGTAAGCAGAGTCCCCCTTTCTCCAGAAAGATTTTGCGGGTTTGAAAACTGAGAATAATCAACAATGTGAACAGCGTTAGCAGTTTCATCTTTCTCTCTCATTCTCGCAAAAGAAAATTTTTAACAACTATCCTGAAGGCGACAAAGAACTCGACGAGATGGCGGCGAATATATATATATATATATTCTCTATTAATATTCTAGTGTGTAGGTGGGTCTGTGCAACTGTTGTTTATGTCAACAGTTGCATAATGTGTAAGTACAGTTGTTCTAGGAGTCGACGTGAAATACGTCAAAGACTACACCGACACCTCACTTCGCCCTTGCCAATTGACCAATCGATTCAGTCCGAGCTTTTTGCTGAGCCGCCACTTACCTGAGATGAGGCCGTTCGCGGAACTTCGCGGTTCGTCGAATATCTCCGATATCGTTTCTCTAGTGCGGAAATACAGCGCTGCTTGCGACTGTGCGAACGTCAAAAAGAATGAATGTGCCGTTACCTCACGCCCCCCCTCCCCATCGCGCACGGCGTGTTTATGCGTCCCTGCCAAATTTTGGTTGTCAAAAAGTGTTGTACTATAACGGGCATATATATATATATATATATATATATATATATATATATATATATATATAACTTATGTTAACCCCCGTGTTTATTTTGCTGTCACAAGTTTTGTTGGCAGAACGCAGTGTTTCCTCTCTAGATCGCCACCGAACTTTACTGCAGTGATCAGAGTCCAATTTTTCTCCATTAGCTGTTTTACTGAGGTTCGCGAGTTTATCAAGTAGGTTCCATTCGACTGAACCAGGGTTCCCTATCGCCTCAAATACAACTGGTTTGCGGTCTTAACTTCACCGTTGGCTACTGCTGCTGCTGTTGCTGCGCCAGTACTGACGGCTCCGGTTTTTACTAGTGAGAAGACGAGTGGAGACGCGATTGTGAAATGCTAAAGGAATGTTGATATATATATATATATATGGGTATGCATTTTACAAAAGCAAATTTAGATTTGATTTAGCGTAATAGCCGAACGACTGTATTTTTTAAAGCTGCAGTCTTGCCTAGATGCAAATTTCCGCGGAATCCGTTCCAAAGTCTCGTCAGGTTGGTTCGACTGCACCCCCGCAGGTCCCTAAACAGCGACACCATGAGCGCCGACAGCCACGGTAGATCTCGTCTCAAGGTGATTGAGCCCCACCACGGCTCGACGACCTTTCGCCCTCATCGCCTGGAGCAGTTCGTTCTAAAAAGAGATACGTCACAACCGCAATGCGTGCTGTTTGAAATGTGTCCACGAACTGCAATCGAAACGGATGGCAACTGGCGAAAGCGGGAAAGAAATTTACTCTCTTTTTTTATATGTATATATATATATATATATATATATATATATAGAGAGAGAGAGAGAGAGAGAGAGAGAGATAGAAGGAGATAAACGATATACACATAAATATAGAAGAGAAGAGAAAAGCGACAATGGTGAGCGGCGCAACTGATAAAACGAAACTGCTCGGCCGGCGTCGACTAGGACGACGAAGAGAATGAGGCAAGATAAGCGTATGCAAACGTCTCTGCTAGTGGGAATGTGGAGGTATTTGCGGGGCATGTATGAGTGTGTGTGGGAGGGGAGGGGGAGGGGGTATTTGTGGGGCATATGGGGTTGTTGTGCGGTTAATTTAGAGTCTACTACGGTTAGTACGAGTACTAAGTCTCTGCTGCGGTCGAGACGCGGTCTCCGTTCTCCGGCCAAGGAAAGTTGTGTAACTGGAGACAGCGCGTCCTCGGCGGGGACGAAGATAAATGGCTTCTCATTCTATTACATGGTGGAATGACTCGTTGTCACTCACTCAGAACGCCGCTTGCTTTTCGCACTCAGGCCACAGCTTGATCAAGCAGCAGCCATGACTGCGGCTGCTGCTGCTGCTGATGCGGTCATGAAGTTGGGGTTGGGGGTGGTGGATACGGCGGCTGCAGGACGTGCAGGACCAGACGGACGGCAGGCAGGCAGACAGACAGACACACAGACGGACAGACAGACTGACAAATAAGGCAGTCGGCCTCGACAGGGGCGAACGACTACGGAAAATTGAACCGTCGATGGGGCTTGGTTGGGGTCTTTGTCTTCCCCCTAGTTGCCCGCCCTCCCCCTCTTTCTCTCGGTCTCTCTTTCCCCCTCTTGATACCTCTCTCTCTCTCTCTCGCCCTCTTGATACACCTCTCCTTCTCTCTAAGATCGTCTCCGGAGACGCCAAAGATTAACTTGTTGCTGGCGGCTGAGTCTGAGATGCTACGAAAGGAAAAGCGGTGTCGGCGGCGTTAGTGATGACTTAATAAATGTGTTCTGTCTACACAGAATCAAATTCGCTGATGCTGATGCTGCTGCTGCCACGAGACTTCAGCCAGGCAAGCCATTGACTAGGCGGTAGTGAGCAAACCGCTCGCCCAAATTCATACGGTTCGTGTTATAGACGACTGTCTAGATAGATACGGCTATTCGTCGCACGTCGTGACTCAAACAGGCATTGTTTTGAAACGCTGCTTTGAAACCCGCCCGACGGCCGAATAATGACATTTTCCTGAAAATGCCTGTCTCACTGGCAGTGTGGCAACAGCGATTTGTGCCCAGCGATCAACGTGATTGACGACTACATCGACGACGATGAACTGAACTTTTTGATAATAAACTACGCAAAATGAACTACAGAAACTCGACCACTTGGCGAGATGTAGAAGGCTTACAATATTGTTGAGGATCTTCGATAACGGCATTTTTTAAAAGTTAGAATATTCAAAAGTGCTTCACAGCTTCCTGTTTCGAGCATGGAATGTGTTAGAATCAAACCCATGCGTCACGGCGTTGCAGTTGTACGCGACACATACATCTTGTAAACGCAGGAAACTCAAATGATATTCAATCACTACAGTACACTAAAAATGCGAACTCACATGGGTTTACGGGGTTGCTCCAATAGGGTAATTAAATTTGCATGCAAAATAAATTATAAAAGCAACGCCTTTACATTAGAAACTTCTAGTGCTTTTTACTATTACCAGCGCGCTGCAGCTTAAACAAATTTAAATAAAACTCAATTACAATTTTTGAGACACGCGAATCAGATATTAAGATGTATTGACTGAATGAATGAAACACATAGCTTTATTCATGAGTACTTGCAAATACACTCGAAAGCATACAGCCTCTGTACTGCGGAAGTTGCTCATGGGCTTGAACGAAGGTCTTGTGAAATTATTATATGTATTATAAGTGTGTATTACACATATATGAAAAACTGTAAAATATGTTTATACCATTATATATATTATTATGGTTTATTAACACCCAGGTTGGGTAAAAAGATTATATATATATATATATATATATATTCCTCAAGCTCTAGCAGGTCTTAGTTTATGAGGTATATATCATTGTTTGCTTACAGTAGCCTCTTAGTTACTACCGATGTTAAAAGCTCTCAATATAATGCATTTTCAATTGCTAAAAAAAAGTAGGTTGCCTTAGTTAGTAACATCCGTAGTGTAGCCTTTATTCTCCACGCATGTCATTCTCGCTAGCTATTTTTGCCAAAAACTCGTACCAAAATTGAAGTAAGGGCCTGCAGCACCAAACGGGTTAAATATCCCTACGACTGGTTTGCCGTTTCCCTTTATTTTTCTATCTTGCCACATGCTGTTGAGCCTCTCTTTCCTCCTATATAAATATATATATATATATATATATACGGCGTGAAAGTAAATGGTGAAAAATGCACATAGATGTTCTTCTTTCTTCTTTTCGGTTCTTGTCTAACTAGGCGGGAGGTGCTATATCATAAATACAAGGGTAGCCCGGTAAGTAAAGATGGATTGCGCCATTTTATTTGCCCATAGTCAGAAGGATTTTTGAGGGAAAGAGGATGTTACAATCTATAAAAAAAAGAAGTACAAAGTAAGTGGTAGTTTAGTATTAGGATTAAGACGGCTAAAGGTAAAAACTAAGTGGGATCGCAGCTGGGGGGATTGGGTACAAGACACAGTAATGAGAATGAGTGAAGGTATGGCAAGGAATAATGAAATTAAGAGCAAAAAGACATACACGGGCAAATGGAAGTTGTAAAATATCGTTTTCCGCATTTGTGGGTTAGGGAGTGAGTCAATTGAACATATTGTAAAAAGAAATGTACATGTTAAACACTTATAAATGCCCGCTTTTTGCAAAAACTTAAAAGGATAGTACAAATCGCTTTCTATGAAAATCTACCAACGTGATATATATATATATATATATATATATACATAACCGAGGACAATGCGTAGTCGAGTACAGCTGCCGAGCATTCGTCACTGGCTCCGTGTCGCGACTCGGCGCTCACTTCGCCGCCGCTCAAGCGAACGCAAGTGCGAAGTGCACTGGATGATGCAATTTGGCAATTATTCCGGCTAATTTGAAATTCAAGTTCAAGAACAGTCCCATTTCCTTTCTTTGCATCGTCGACCTTTCGTATACATTCGGATCGACGAATACTCGCAAATGGTGCTACAGTTTCTCAAAGCTTCCTTTATTTCTCCCTTTCGCTCTCTCTCTCTCTCTCTCACCGTATCTTTCTCTCTTTTTCTCTTTCATATCTTCTCTGCCTCTTACTCTGGTTTAAGTCGTCTAATGCATTGACGTTTCTCCTTCTTCTTCTTCTGTTCTGGTTGCCTCGGCACTCTTCTCTCTTCATTCGCCTGACGAAGGAAGAGAAGTCTCCATCTATATATATATATATATATATATATATATATAGAAGATATCTCTCTGAAATTTCTGCTAAATTTGCCACTTGAGACGAGCGATCGCCGAGCTCAGCCGGCCGGCGATGCGCATAGCTATTTAAGGCTATGCGTGCAACGACATGCTGCTGTATTGGCGATCGCCAATGTTCGTCGTCAATGGCTCCGTTCGTTCGGTCGCTCATCTGCTAGCTGCCCGTCTTCTTCCTGTTCAAAATCCGTAACAGCGGTGGGTGCTGTCTGTGTCGCCTGGTGCCTGCACGACGACGAACCTGTCGATGTGCAAAATACATAGACATATGGGTATACATACACCTATATATATATATATAAATACATATATAGACATAGAGACATATAGGCCCACTTATACCGTGCCGCACGCACGTATAGAAATTGGTCCGTGGCATATTGTGTTTGCTGTTGTTGTTGTTGCTGTTGCTGTTGTTGTTTTTGTTGTTGTTGTTGTTGCTGCTGCTGCTGTGGCTGTTGTTGTACCCAAAGCGAGGATGTTTCAATGCTGCGTCGATTGCTTTTCTGTAGATATTCGGCACACAACTGTGTTGTGGAGTACGGCGATGACGGCGTAACGGCGAGAGTGTCGGCGACAATCTCTCTGCGATTGGCGACCTCGACGAATTCAGGGCTGTTCGCCGAAATCGAGATGACAATTTGAGTCGCAATTCCAGCGAAAATCTCGTCACCTCGACGCCGCTACCTCTGTGTTGTCCTCTGTCTGTGTCCATTAGCGCTGCTGCAGGTATTGCTGCGAGAACAGGATCCAGCGGTAGGCGGGGGGGGGGGGGGGGGGGGGAATTGAGAAGTCGATGACAACAAGGAAGCAACCACTTTGCACACCCCATCCGTGAAGCTGCAGTTCGGATGATGGCGACGACGACAACAACAACAATAACGACGACGCCTTGCATTGCATTGCATTTTCTTTCCACTAGAGACATTGCATACATTCATTCAGGCAGGTTCAAATCAACAGGCTCAAAGATAGCAGCCGATTTTCAGCGGCATTAAAACTTACTTTTTTATATGTATACATACCGTAGAAGATTGCTTGTCTAGTTCGCCGTAGACCCGATTCATTCGTCACCTTGATGCGATGCTCCTGATCAAAGCTACTCCCCTCCCCCGCCCTTTTCGCCATCTCTATCTCTCTGCCTCTCTTTCTTGATCAATTTCCCTGAATCTCATCTAATTCCTGTCATTACTCAATGTCACGTCGATGATTTGAAGAACTTCTCTTGTTCTGTACGCTTTGTTTGTTTGTTGTGGTCCTGCGAGTGGTCTTCTTTCGTTCATTTACAGAACAACAAAGACTACGATTACCGCTTTTGCTGGTGGCACGTTTTAGTTCAAATTGGCCACGAGGCTAAGGTTTCACGGGGGCAAATTACGTTAGCAGAAATTGTTTGACGTCTAACATTACGTCACGCACGTTATCGCCGCGAGTTGTCTCTTTTGGTGGCTGATGACACATACGGCACCATAGTTGATTTCGTTGCTGAGTTCGCTACAAATGTTAGCAAAGCGACGCGCTCGACGATTTCGCTGGCGCGATCTCTCTCTCTCTCGCCCTCCGATTTCTCAATCTTGGGTTCCTCTCGAATCGATCTGGCCAACTGGAGCGGAGCGGCGGCGGGGCGGATTGCTCTAGATGCTCCGATTTTTCGAGCGAGCCGCCGCAGTTCTCCGAATCTGCGCCGACCAGAACGAACACTCATCTCAGCCTATCCAGCCGGACGCACCACCTTTCGACGTACAAGACGAAGAGGTCGCAGACCTTCGACACCATATTGTGGCTATTGATGGCTACTACTCGGTGACATCCTCCGTTAGAGGCCGATTCGGCGGCGATCTCGCTGTGACACTGGCAATAGTGGGACAGCAGGCAGGCCGAGGCCCCTGGGCAGGCCAACGCCAGCCAGACAGTTAGTCGAGCGTAAGCTAACGGGACACTTTGGCATCGACCCGCAACATACACACATGCACCCAGAATCATCAATACATAGGCAGAAATCACCATTGTATCGAACACTGGGGGTTTGATTCTTCTGTTTCTAATCGCTGACTGCACTACGTGTTGACGACGTGTCAGCATCGGACAACAACAAGAGCAACAATAATGACAACACCAGCAACAACAACAATAGCAACAATAATGACAACACCAGTAACAACAACAATAGCAACAATAATGACAACACCAACAACAACAATAGCAACAACAAAACGCTTCGTTGCAACAATGTTGATCATAGTAGTCATAGTAGCGGCGCATTGTGACCAGACAACGAGGCTCGAAATTGCCTAGAAAATTGGCCCGAAATACACACACACACATATACACACTATACACGGGTGTATGAGAGGAACGATGGAAACGAGATTCAAACAGATATAGAGAAAAGCGAAACAGAGCGAGACATTGAGGCTACAATAGGGCGGCGGGAGGGGAGTGCGGTGAGCGGGGGGTGAGGTAGACGAGGAGTCTTCGCTCGGGTTTTGTGCCGGAGGTTGGGGGGGGGGGCGAACTGGCTGAGTGGTGGCATTCCGGGGACAGCTATCAAACATTCTACTAATAATAGACTTATAATAGACTCTACGCGGAATGAAATCCAATCGACGACTGTCAAACCGTCAGTTCGTTCAACCGCCCGAGATCGCCGAGGGTCGATCTCGGGCTGCCTTAACGCCGAGAGACACAGCTAATTGTCGCCAAAACGTTTCGGAGAACGTGAAGAACGCCATTGGACAGCGCCCGATTGTAGCTCGTTGAGCGCCGAGTGAACGCACACTTTGAAGCGTAATGCATTGTGTAGGAATGAGAATAAGTCGTGTAACAAAATAAATAATAGCTTCTGCGCTTACAATGTCGCCGGCCGGCCTGCCGTAACCAGTGAAGAAGTAAGTAACTAGCTAGTTACAAATACACAATCCTAGTCATCTCTATCTATCTAATTTCCGACTAAATCGGAATCGAACCGGCCACTTTGGTTCACGCTCAACTGAAATGCTTATACTATAGGACGCAGTCGTGGTTTCTACAGAGAGATTGGACTAGAAACGGAGCTTTTTTTACACTGCAATTTCGAATTTGAGTATAAAAACGCCAAACAAAAAATCGGTGGACAATCTATGACATAGTTGTCTACAATTACAGCAACAACAATAACAACAACCACAACAGCGACGTGGTCACGACGAAAGCATATTAATTAAGCACTGGAATTCAAAGACTTCGGCGTCCGGCCACTAGACAAAGTGATCTATGTTTTACAAGAACAACAACAACAACATAGCAGAGTTTTTAGTTTGTCACTGTGTTTGTGAGAAAAAATGGCAGTTTTTATTTAAGAGTCTGCCCCATTGACGATAGTTAAGCAAGACTCTTAACGTTCAGATTTGCAACTCGGCTGACTACAGGTTACAGGCTTCGCACGCACGCCTACGACAAACATTTCTTCTCAGTGCTGCTAAACTACGTACTCAACCACTGCTTGCTACTGCTGATAGATACTACAGGCCAGCCTCCACTTGGCACTTTGCCCGCTGACATCAGCGGCAGACTGGCAACTCGTTCTCTATTTTGATGCACATACACCATGTATCCATCACATGATAAAAAGTGGCACTTGCAAATGTGTTTGTACATATATATATACTCTTTAAGAGTGCACTGAAAAGACTACACACATATACACATCACATTTTTCCATAGAGAGAGAGAGAGAGAGAGACATCACACATACACACAAGCTTAGACATACATCACATATTCTTCAGGCTTCCGAATACCTCCGCCACTACCCCCGGCTGGGGTGTGTTAAAGACGTCGACAAAGCAAAATTTCGTCGTGGCCCCTCCCTCGATGGGCTGCCGGAGAACGCAGTCTCGTTCGTTACGACACCACAGCTGGAAGCACCAGCAGCGTGTCAGCTGTACGTTGTACGTGGAAGTGTAGAGAACAATGCATCGTCGTCGCCTTAATGTCATGTCGATTTGAACTAGCAGAGGCAATGCGATAAATCGAAACACACGCTCACACACAAATGTATATATATAGATAGATAGATAGATATTCTATGATATATCTATAAATTGATATCGCTATAACTGCGCAATCATTGTCATCGTTGGCTTTGTATGATTTTTCATCTTTTTCTACTTTTTCATTTTATCTTCGTCTCCTGCTGTTCGATGGCTGATTATGGTGGTGCTGCTCCTGGTGTTGTGGCGGTGACGGAATGGATATACTTTTTTTTTCACAACAACGACAATAACACAGCAATGTCATGCACAGTAGCAACAGCAGCATCAGCAGCAGAAGCCGCAATTGATGTGATAGCAGGTCTACCAGAAGACAGTGTCTGCCGTAACAGTCAACGCAACAATAGTGAAAATAGTAATATTGGGAATTGCAATCATATACACAACAACAACAACAACAACAACAACAACAAATGCTGCAACAAATACGACAACAGCTGCGCCATCAACAACAACAGCTGCTGCAACAACAACGAAGGCACCCATGTGCAGAGCCAACAACGACCTAAACAAAAACAGCAGCAGCAACAGCAACAATAAAAGCAAAAGCAGACAACAATACAGCAACAACAACGAGAGCAAAGAAAACGAAACAATAACAACAATGACGAAACAGCAACAGTGGCTGCGCGGTGTAGCACCGTCTTGAACTAACCTGTCTGACTGATCTCTGTTTGTAACGGAGCGGCGGTGAAGATCCCAATTATTATGAGTCCTCTATAGCTTTGTAGAAGGAGTAACATCGTGTAAATATTCGCAATGTGGCCACGATTATTGTCACTATTATCGTCGTCGTCGTCGTCGTCGTTGTTGTTGTTAATGCTGCTGCTGTTGTTGTGTGAGCGGTTGTCGCAGTTCTGCATAGTACTAGCTGGTTCTAGTCGTTGTCAGGGTCATCTCAATTGGAGCGCACGGCCAGCGACAGAAGAAGGAGGGAGACGTCAGAAGCTAATGACAGAAACACATGCTCGCATAGAACCGTTTATATATATATATATATATATTTAAACACATAAAGCAAGAGAGACATGGAAACGTGTGCCGCCGTCATTTTGACCAAAACGTACCCCCGTTAACAAAAAACAACACTGTTTGCCCCTTTTTCGCCCAAAGAATAGCAAAGTTGCAAGCCAGAACGACAAACATCGCACTTTCCAACAGTGCAGGACGATGACGACAACGACGACGACGACGATACTGATGACGAATTATGACGCTTCTAGGCGGATGAGCCGAGCCGAGATCAGACTAATCGAGACCAGACTGCCGGCCGACCAACGGGTACACAGATGTATGTGTGCAGATAGGAAGATAGATAAATGGATAAACATCGTGCGGACGGCCGAGCAAGCAAACGAGTTGCTGACAACAGAAAGGGTGGCACCGTCGGTTGTTAGCGGAAGTATTACGAAAGAGCAGCCGGCCGGCGGGAAATCTTGTCAACGGATTTGAACAACAACAACAACAGCAGCAACAACAACAACAACAACAACAATAGCAACAACAGCAGCAACAACAACAACAACAGCAACAACAACAACAACAACAACAACAACAACAACAACAACAACAACAACAACAACAACAACAACAACAACAACAACAACAACAACAACGATAACACGTTCGCTGTTCACGATGAAACCGAACACATACGACAACGCGAGCGTGTCCATTAACGTTAGCAGTAGCAGTAGTAGTAGTTGGAGTAGTAACTGTCAGTCGAGCCGCCCGGTGGCGTGATGGGTGCATTTGTCTGCGCCTCGCAGAGACACATAGGTAGGTGCGTGGGTTCGAGCCCCACCGTTGCACCGATTTGTATTTATGGGGGTAGTCCGTTTATGAAGCAATGCGAGAAGTAGTCCCGTGGACGTTAAATCTTAGCTGAGGGTAAACCCGAAAACTTTACTTTTAGCAGTAACAGTCAGACAATGGCAGACGCAGTCTACAACAATAATCCGTCTCGAAAAAGAGACAGCGAACGCAAAATCAACCTGCTGCTCAACCGCCCAGAGCAAAACCACGGCTGTTACGTGCAGTGAGTAAGTAAGCATACACAGAAACAATACATACAGATCAGCGCGACAGCACACAGCAAAAGCTGCATACCACGTTCAATGTATGTGCGCTCGTACATCACCTAGCTGGGCATAACTGTAACTAGGTGTATGGCAGCGAGATAATTGCGCGGACTTAATGACGGGATGGTGTACTTCGCTGTGTACATCGATAACTCTTATGACCGCCTATGATCACTAGGGCGCGCCAAACGGCTTTGGAAGCGCGTTCTCCCGTTGTTTCTCGTCTTCCCTGTCTTTCCTAGTGTGCGTTCGGGGTTGCCTGCCGTCGTCGCTGATGACGACGTTGTTGTAATTGAGTTAGCGGATTTTGTTATTCACCATATATATATATATATATATATATATATATATATATATATATATATATATATTTTTGAATATTGCGAACACGTTTGTTACCTTAAGGATTTCAGACTATTTGGCGAATACTCTCTCTCTCTCTCTCTCTCTCTATATATATATATATATATATATGTATATATTATATATGTCGCATTTAACAGATCTTCGTGAATCACCTAAGGTTTCTCTAATGGGTTTCGTCAGTAAAGGTAATTTTATTCACAAAATCGGCATCACAGTGCATAATCTCGGAAGTCTAACTGGCGATGTTTAGCCGCCCTTGATGGTCCGCAAGCGTGAACTTTTGCGTCAACTAAATTTTATATAAAAACATTGCTGTATCCGACTACACAATACGTCAGGTTGAGATGCGCGAGAGACCCAGTTGTTGGTCTCGTCGACAAGCCTATGTTTCCGGGCATTGTTCCACATTATCGGCTTATTGTTTATAATTGCACGAAAAGTTCGCCACCGTGCTCGTACAGGGGTTTCCTTTTAACGAAACATCTTCACAATATCTGCACGTTCATTCGTTAAGTTACGCGTCATGTTGGAACTACCCTGTTCTGTTTACGAAGAGGGCAAAGCGATCGTGACGAGGGCAAAACTGAGCGCGGGAACCTTTAAAAGGTGCCAGCTGATTACATGGACAAATAACTGCGAGGAATCAGAACTACTGGCAGTAAAGGTCGCCCCTAATAATGGTGTTGTTGTATAAATACTTTGTAGTCTCGCGTTGACTCGTCGGAAGTTACTCGCGGACGATCAATACACCCGGCCCAGCCATTTTAGGTGGAAGGAGTAACTCACTAGGGGCCTCGACCAGAGTAACAGATCTGTATTGTGGGTGTAGGTTTGGCAGATGCGAGGGCTACCCGTCATAGGTGAGTCAGACGCGGATTTTCAGCGATACTTGAGCCACGTATTTTTTCCCGGGATATATACAGGGTCTCTCCGAAATAATTCAGAGGCGGTATAAGGAATTGTAGAGCTCGTTAAAGCAAACATTTTGTAGTAGTGTCACTCTAACTCCGAAACAAGACTTCTCAGAGATCATGTTCTATTGGAAAAAATGCTGACTTTACGAGCTCTACAATTTTTATATCGCTTCCGAAATCTTTCGGATACACCCCATATATATATATATATATATATATATATATATATATAATTGCGGAACAACATTCTTATGACGCTTAATAATTACAAGTGTATAGTAAGCTTGTTACATTCTGTCAGTGGTGTGTGCATGGTGTGGCTAAGCCACAATTAGCACTTGAAAGTGTACACACCCGTAACGCGTGGTACTCCTACGTACTGTAACGCACAATTATTAATTTTTGCTGACAAGCGTTGTATATGAATGCTACCACGGTGACGAAGCGGACGACAACCAGCATGACGGCTTCTACAGCCTGTGAACAATTATCCTCTTCATCACCGAGTGCTGGTTGTTAGATGGAACACACTCTCCTCCACCCTGTGCAGGTGCTGGTACATGCGCACAGCCGCGCCGGACACACTATTTGCGTCCCTAGATGCCCCACTAGGTTATCCCAAAGCGGCATATTCCAATTTTAATCGGTTTGGTCGTTACGATGTTTCGTACCTTTTCGTTTAAACCCACCTTATATATCCACGTATTTTCGGGATGTTCATTTTCCGATTGTCCCGCAGGATTTTTTCGGAGACAAGTTGAGACAAGGACAGTTTAGTATCGTTGTAATTTAATTAGCACGGTATCGCATACGAACGCTGATTCGTCTACTTCGACGAAATATCACATTCGCGATAATCGTAAACTGTGTTCAATTCGAAGGGAAACGTTAGTTATCATGTCAGTAGAGACGCAGAATAAAGTTGATATGACGCTGTACAGATAATGCAGACATAAATGCAAAATAATATCTTAAAGCTAGCTTGTCGTCAAATGTTGAATCCGACACAAGGTAGCTCCTAATCATTTTGACCTGCACGAATGATTGAATGAATTTAGTCGTTTCGTAAACGTCAGCTTTGTTGTCTGTTGCTATTACTAAACAAATCCACGACGATGCTTATGATGGACCTGTACGTTAGACGTGGACTACTGTTCTTCTCTACCTACTAGTATCTCTAGGAAAATATCCTTACAAGCGAGACGGGGCTTCCTCTGTTGTGTCGAAACTCGATGTCACAGTTTGAAGTCGATTTCCAATGACGCAACTCGCGACATCTGATCGGAAATTGAATAAGAATGGAAATGCATGTGGGAAACAATGGCCTATCGGCGATTACCTTGACAGAATCGTACCGTAGGCGAGCAACTATGGCAGATACGAAGTGACCACGCTAAACGATTTGCTTTATTGGTCACCCATGCGTCGGCTGCAGCTGGCGTTGCCCATCATAGAGTGTATGCGATATAGACATCAGTGAAGTTAGCATGAGTTTTGCAACAGCTCTCCGTGTTACCGGCGCACGCGCATGTTATGCACAGCACTATTAACTAGAGATGCCCGTACGAATATATTTTGTCGACCACGCTTGTTGATATTATATTGATATTGCCGCTTACGTGCATAGTAATCGCTACTATCACACTTAGCTGTCTCTTGACTATCAAGACGTGAGTGAATTGTATGTAAATATATATATATATTAATCTATATATATATATATATGTATATTGTAGTTATGATAGAGATAATATAGATATATAGAGATATTATTATAGTATTATATATATATTATATAGGATATATACCATGATATAATATATATATATATATATGATATATATATATATAATTCTAATATATAATACATATAATAATCTTCGTTTAAAAATTAAAGGCTCTCCTGTCTGTGGAATCGTTGGACTGCAATGCGGAGGAGATCGACCCAACTCAAACGGTCTAGACCCGCGGAGCTGCTCCAAGATTCCGCACGGACACGCAGAACAGAACGCAATGTCATTAAATAAGCTATTGGAAAAGCTGTGTACCACCCATCCACTCTTGGACCCCCTGGTATACCCCTTCGTAGCGACCTGCGTAAAAGCTTGGCCCTGGAATTCGCAGTGTTCTGCAAAGTAGGCCCCACCTATCTGAAGCATAGCGCGTAATACCCGACTTGGTCGAAAAGACTATATAGAAAACTGAAAAGAGGCGAAAATATCTGGACATTGTAGCGGCGGTGTTCTTAGGCGGCTAACGCACCGTTCGGAAAACGGGGCGTCGCCATGGCAACCACGGTTAGCAAGAACATCGCTCGTTCGAGCCCTGGCCGTGCTGGTAGAATTTGTTGGACGTGGTTGTCATTGCCTTGCTGCTACATACCTCTGCTGGCGAAAGCCTATATAATTCCAGTACAAGAACGCGATGACGATAGATGCATTTAGACGCTATCGTGCCACAGGCAACTTAGCCCATTACGAGCGTCTAAAAATGTAGTTGTCAGAGCGTTAAAAGAAAACAGATCGCAACCGGAAACAATTTTGTATTAGTTGCACATTGCAAAGGCACAACTATTTTCCGACGTCAAACTGGCAAAACGAATGAGAGCGCGACTATATATTACAGTAGCTGTGAGCGCAAAGGAAAAGGGAGATTCCATTCAAGCGGGTCCATGGAGTAGCACAGGCCGCATCGATGTAGCAACCGTACGAAAACATATTTCAATTCAATTTGTTAGCAGTTAGATAGGA
>QVRM01000284.1:45000-102193 GCA_003439945.1 Dermanyssus gallinae | reverse complement strand
TCGAAGATTGGAAAAACCGTTGGCACAAGTGTATAATATCTCATGGGGATTACTTTGAAGGGGACAAAATAGATATTCATGAATAAATGAATAATTTTTGAAAAAACACAAAAGTCGCGATACGTTTTGAACACCATGTATATATATGGGGTCCGCCCGCTAATGATCGTTGGTATTATCGTGTTCTTCAAAATCTGTACATACATTCTACGAAATCACAATGCGGAAGTATTCTAGGCCCCGAAGTGGAACGAAGAGTGACGCCGGCGAGGACTTCCTTCGAGATCGTAAAACGTGTCAATCAAAACGCTGATTCCTAATGATTCTGGAACCGCGCTGGTAAAACACGCAAGGATCTACTAGGCATATGTGCCGGTACAATACGTCGGATTGCAAACAAGTATTTGCATGACGTTTCGTATGCACGAAAAGTTCGACAAATGCTGCCTGTTTGACGACACAAAAACAAGACTCTGACTTGTACCCGTGTTCGCTCAAACGTAAGAATCCCAGGCGCCTTTCGTGGTTCCCAAAGAGAATTCTTTCTACGGTGGACGCTAAATTAAACAAAAGAACTGAACGGTGTTAAATGTGGTATCAAGTGAGGGCAACATTATGCCTCCACGCTTCATTGAAGAGGATGAAATCATCATCATAGCGGGGGTCTACCAACGAGTTCTGACGACTGCTTGGAAACGGCGTGGATTGAGCGCGTGTCGAATAGAAAAACATACGTACTTGAGCATTTGTTGCAAAACTGGTTAGACGACAATTTGGACATGTTTTGGCCGAACCACTTTTGGCCATCAAATAGTCGTGATTTAAATATTTTCGATTTTTTTGTGCGGGCCATAGTTGAGCGAGACTATAACGCGTCTCCATACTCTAACACTTCACCAGTGTGCACTGCCATTTATTTTGTCAGCATATGAAAAATGATTCCGGAACACGGTGCAACGGACCTGCGCGTAGCTTCGGCCTCGGCTTGGTTATTGAAGCAAACGGCAGCCATACACGTCCTCTATAGACAGGTTTCCTAAAACGAAAGAAGTAACAACACTAGCTTCAAGATGCCCCTCAGTCAGCCCGGGACGCAGGGACTACTAATTAGCAAAACAGACACCCTAGTCAAGTGGAACCAGTAATGGGAAGCCATCGAAAACGGGGCCAGCCTAGCTATTAGATAAAATCAATACTCTCTAATCTCACAAAAAATAGCACAGCCTTAAACCAGGCTCGCTCATCGATCCACTCGCGTGGATCCGCCGCTAACGGGTCACGGTGGCTGCGTTCGGCAATTAGTACACCGCATTGGTAAAGCTGACTCCCCCATATGCCGTATGTGTAACTCGGGAGAAGTTGACGATGGAACTGCCTCGGAACTGGAAGTCTGGGAAGTCCCTGGACATGCCAGGCCCTTGTAGAGGCGCCCCCCAAGGACCGCGAGTCCTGACCTATGGTAAGCATATTGGCAGAATTTGTCTCGGAAGCGAAACTAACCGCGGCACAGTCGAGCCGCTCTAATGGCAAGCTAAAGTGGCCAGTGAACTAATCTTGACACGACAGTACTATGGCCACCTCCAACATGGGGCAAAGAGGACTACTGGATTTTAGTGGGTTTGTAAGTCCCACACTGTCATGCCTTTAGCAACAACATTCGTTGTGCAGCATACATTCGTATTAAGTAATCTCTATAAAACTACACTACGACTACCGCTATGACTATAATAGTTAATTCTATTAGTCGACATTTACCCCGGCACTGTTCCTGCGTTTCGCCCTTCTTTTTTCCCCTTCGCCGCTGTCGTCGGAAGCGGGAACGAGGTTCGCAGGTGGAACGCCCGTCGTGGGACCTGAACTGCAGGCAAAGCAGCTTGGATAGCTTTCCAAAGGGAGTACGGCCACCACGACCGTGGCCATGATGGCCCTGCCCTGGTGCTTCTGTGGCAGTGCGCTGTCCCTAACAACAACACCAGCAGCAGCAACACCAGAACTGCACGATCGCAACGACGAACATCATAATGATGATAACGAGACCACGACACCTTGGGACAGAGAAACACTAACCAATGAAATGAATCTTTTGCCCGGTCTTTTCTCTCTCTCTTGCGACTTGTCGGCTGTGGCCTTGTAGGCGGCTGGATGGTGGCGGCTCACTACAGAGATGCGGCGACAGTGAAGTCAACGTTTGGCGATCTCCCGGTCGCCCGGAACGGTCGGCATGTGAGTTGGTTCGAGAATCGGTTCCATTAGAATAGTATTTTCTCTTGCCTTTGTTCTCGCTGTGCTGATACTAGCGTGTGCTCGAGCTCGGGTTCGTTTTTCGGAATATGGCCGTAAACTTGGGCTATTCGCCGACCGCACCTCGACATGGAACGCAGGGCTGCCCTTCACGCCCGCACGCGGTCCCGACAACTGACGGTCACCGTGACGCAATCCGGGACTGCTGCCTCAGCAAAAGCGGCAGCTGTCGTGACCGATAAAATAGCAAGTACCATAAAGGACAAGAGAAGAAGAAAAGAAGGAGCACAAAAACAACAGACTCAAAAACGGCCCCTACGACAGTCTACCAGTAAACCAGGACAAGTCCAAAGCCGCAATAACCGATTGCTTGCAATAACCATCATCATTGTCCTTCTCGCACAATCGCGCCTATCTAGAAACCTGTCAACAACCCAAGCGTCGGCCAACCGTTATGCTAAACGAACAGCAATCGTACAGCAAGTCCGCTGCAAGCACTAGAGTTGTAGGCAATGCCCAAGCGTACGTTCGGCAAACAACGAATTCAATGACGCGTCTAACAGACACAAATAATCGAATTGTCGCGAATAATTATTTTGCCTACCCTTAAATTTAGTGCCTAGTTACTTAGTTCCCGAAGCACTAATTAAGCAAAAAGTCCACTGCTCAGAGAATAAACATTGTTAATCAACCCATAGACGACAGATAGAAAGAAGGCGAAAGAGGGACAATGGAAGTCGATGGAGAGTGAAATCTAAGTTTTTTGTGCGAGGTAAAAGTGAACAAACATCAAACAAAGAAGCTGTATTGAGAGTTTCAATTGCATTTCTCTTGGCCTATAGTTCTGATTTGATTGAGATCAATGATGCAAGGTAAAACAGACAGAGACAGGAAACGGGAGGTAAAAGATGTATGTCGTCCATATGTAAAGAAAGAAAGGGACAAAGCGACAATCCAGTCGTGAACAGTGGGGTGGTTAAACTTCACGTGTCACGTACGGACCATTTGCCGTAACGAGCCAATTAGACCCTGTAGCTAGAACGCATTGGCGAGGGTGTACGACCTTTCTGTGATAACATGTAATACTGATGTCCTGCCGTGTCTGCGGCAAACACAAGCAATACCCCTCGATTCCTCTGGTCAGCGCGAAGTTGCAGACTACTCATCCGGAACACAACAACTCATTGGGTGAGATATTCCCAATTTTGCACTTCCGAATACCTACTGTCGCTGGTGCCACTTCGAACGCCGCCACGTACAACAATTCGAAACACCGCCATGTGCAGTAATCCGAACGTCGTCACGTGCAATAGTTCGAGAGTGGACAGGCGCGAAGTTTTACACATTGCGAAACGACTTCTAAGTGACTGAATAGCGAGTGCAAGTAATACTCCTACAAGGACGGGAAAAATCGGGCGCGGACTCGTATCAAATCTTGCGCTCGATAGGTGCCACGCATGAACTCTGGGCCTAAATACCCTTGAGGTAGCTTTAACACCAACGAGAACAGAGGGACAGGCCGCCGAGACAAAACCAAATGCTACTTCGAAGGCTCCCTCCTCTCCCACAATCAGATACATTCATAGCTGCAGATATACAAGGCACCCTCTGAAAAGAGGGACTAAAACCGAAAAGCAATACGCGAACCTCATGCAAAGGGAATCGCCACCTATACTACCACAAGCCTCAATAAGGAAAGTATCCCAGCAGACAAATACTAGCAACCAAAGGTGTTGAAAACACCCCAGGTCCAACACGGGCACTCTACGCAAGCATGATCCTCCACGTAGAAGATAATGATACCAGTTCTCCTTTCAATTCCTAAAGGAAGACAGCAACCTGTTTCTGCAGTTCCCGTAGGATCCCAATTTAGCCCTTTTTTGCAAAGCCGCAGCAAGGACGGAGCGCCGGATACGGCGTTGACCTTTAGCGAAAATCCGGGCATGCGATCAGTTATACATTGCTAAAAAGCACGGCTAACGTGAGATGTTATGTGTCTAGCACAGAAATATGCTACGCGACCACATTGCAGTGCCCTGCGTGTAGATTACGGGCCACAAAGCACCGTGTAGAATGGGCGACCCAAAAAACAAACTTATTTTAGCGCTAGATCTAGCGTTTTCAGCAGAAAGAGTGACTTGGAGAATTAGATTAAAAGATCCACGAGGAGCAAGAAACCCTGTCCGAGAATTTCTACGTGACCTTCTCCGTCAGTTTAACATTTTCTCAGCCCTGTCTATTCACATAATGAAAACGCTTCCCTGACTAAATTACACTCAAAAAACGTTTAAGCGAGTCGCTTTCACCCTTGCTACGCGGTCTTAATCTAGGGAGAAGAATATAGCATGCTAATACTTGAGCAAAAACAATTCAGAATGACGCGCTTGGGGCACACGACGACGTAGACACTCTAGAGGGGATATATGTTTAGCTTACAATATTCTCCCAGTCAACAATTCTGATGTTTTTCAAGTGGCAATTTTCGTTTTTAAAACGACGCGAGGCACTATTCTCTCAGAATCAGAGGGTCGGTATGTCGCCGCCCATTTGAAGTTCGATTTGTACTCAATCATACCAGCTGCCACGCGTTCAATCAAAGCCTGCCAAGCATCTGAGATCTACCTGTATATAATCATGAATATCTATTTTGTCCCCTTCAAAGTAATCCCCATGAGATATTAAACAATTGTGCCAACGGTTTTTCCAATCTTCGAAGCACTTCAAAAAACCTTTTTTTTTAATCTTGTTCAGCTCCTCCTTCGATGCCGTCTTTATCTCGTCAAGCGTAGCGTAACGTCGTCCTTTCATGGGCCTCTTCAGTTTAGGGAACAAGAAAAAGTCACAGGGGGCCAGATCTGGGGAATACGGTGGCTGCGGCATCATTAGTGTGTTGTTTTGGCCAAAAACTCGCGCACAAGCAACGATGTGTGAGCAGGTTGTATCGTGGTGCAAAAGCCAATTTTTGTTCTTCCACAAATCCGGGCGTTTCTGGCGGATTGCTTCGCGCAAATTGCGCATAACTTGCAGGTAATATTCCTTATTGACCGTTCTACCCTGTGGCAAGAACTCATGATGCACCACGCCCCTGCAATCGAAGAAAACTGTCAGCAAAACTTTCACATTCGACCGAACTTGGCGCGCTTTTTTCGGTCTTGGTTCGTGCGGCAGCTTCCATTGAGATGATTGAGCTTTGGTTTCCACGTCATAACCATAAACCCACGATTCGTCACCAGTTATGACCCTCTGGAGCAAATTTGGGTCGTCGCGGACAGAGTCCAACATCTCATTAGCAATGTTCATGCGATGCTGTTTTTGGTCGCAATTGAGCAATTTTGGTACGAATTTCGCGGCGACCCGTCTCATGCCCAAATTATTGATAAAAATCGAATGGCACGAGCCAATCGATATGTTTAGGTCCTCAGCAACTTCTCTAACGGTGATTCGACGATTGGCCAATACCATTTTCTCCACTTCATTAATTTTTTCGTCTGTTGTTTGAAGTGCTCGGGCGTCCGGCACGCTTTCGCGTCACATCTCTCCTCTGATTTTGCCACCGATACCGTTGTTCGGTCCAAGGTAGCTTCTCCGTATGCCACAGTCACATTCGGATGCATGCGAATTTCCACACAAATTGATACAGTTCTTTGATCCATTTTTTTAATGGTAAAATCGAGACGATCCAAACACGTGCAACAAGCACTGTCAACAATAAGGAACATTCAAAATGCGAGCTGTCGGCATAAGTGGAGACTGAGTACAACATAACGCCACAAAAAATCGAAAAAATTCGAATAATGTCGTAACCCGCGAAAATTCAAAAGTCGCGATAATGAGTTGAACACACCGTGTAGATATATATAATTATATATATATCTATATATTTGAACCTACATCATATGTGCACTCTAAGTAGTAAATGGTATAGAACAAACATGAATTTGCATCTGCCCGATTGGCAACAAGGTAATCATGCTGAAATAGAAGCAGCTCTTTTGCAGCTTCATTTGATAGGTGTTCCTCATGGCTATCTTCGGGGTGGTTGTTGTCTTTCAGTAGAGGAAGCGGCTGTACTATTATTATTATAATTATCGCCACCATGACACTGAACTGTGATAACATGTGCGGAACGTTGGAGTCGCCCGCCGTTCACGTTAGGCGTACGTTTCACATAAACGGTCCCAGCGCAGCCGAGGCTATCGCTACTTAAGTGACACTAAGTACCCGGTTGCCCGGATGACGCTGAATCGAGTCCGCCCAAGTTCAAGAGCGCGGAACTTCTTGACCTTCCAGCGGTGATGGGCATGAAACGAAGACAGCAACGCCGACGACGACATGTTGGCGGAGCGACTTGCAAAACGCCATGAGATCATCACTGACCAAGTGAAGCAAGGACTAAAAGCACGACGTGACACGACACGACAATCTGCGATGAGTCGTTCGAGCCCATTTCTTCGCAGAGGTCAACATTTTCTCGACGCATATTTTGCGTCGACTACTGCCGAACTGAGTGTACAATTAACATTTGATGTGGAAAGTATCCTTCTATTTATATAAAATTGGTCTGGCATATATATATATATATACTTTCACTGCAAAAACCTATAAAGTCTAATGCGCAATCATAAGATCGTACCAACCCTGTGTTGAATTTGCGCCGTCGTTCCACAGCGTCATGTTAGTTACGAGAAGGAGTTCTCTGACGCTGCTCTCTCTCTCTCTCTCTCTCTGATGTCGTTCTCTGGTGCATCGAGAGAGCATTTAATTACGGCTGTGCCAAAACAAAACACACCAAAAAACAACCAAGAGGCGGAGAGAGACACAGAGAGTGCGAGAGAGAGCGAGAGAGAGAGAGGTACAAGCCGTCACCGAGGTCATCATAATCACCAGCAGTTGTTCGAGTGCTCAGTGGCAAATCAGCAGCAAGCTGGTTGGATTAGTTAACTTGTTCGGGCTGAATCTACTCTACTCGCGGACAGAATCACAAGTGAGTTGAGGGCCCATTGTCTAGTTGCCGGGTTGCTTGGCTGAGTCGCTGCTGAGAGCTCGTTAGCCGATTCTCAGCAGCAGCAGAAGCAGAAGTCCGGTCCGGCACCGTCGCGGCAGCAACAGTTGCAAAGAGAAGCGCAATACTAATAACACAATAGTCGAAGCAGCAGCAAGCCAGCAGTACCGAAACCGTCGTGTGTGGGGCGGCAGTATTAGCAGCAGTAAATCGCCCCCCCCCCCATCTGCGCCGCCCGCAACAACAGGGGCGCCAGCCGGCAACGTACAACAGATCATCGCCATCATCTGCATCGCCATCATTAGCATCAATCATCACCATGACGCCGAGACAACTACATACAGACAGCAACTGCAGCATTGTCAGCAAGTAAAACGAACTTGTCGATTGGCACGCCGACGAAACCGCTGTATATATGTTGCATCTGCAACTGCTTTCCGTGCTACTGCTTCTTTGGCAACCTCTGTCGGTGGACGCCGGGGCGAATTTCTCGGGCCTTCCCTTGATGTGCTCTGCCCCACACCACCCACACAAACTTTGACTAAATAAAGATTAAGTCAACTTGAACTTGACTTGACGTGTTTTGCCACGGACAGACAGCGCACGCACAGGCTCTGTTGCTGTCGGGCTGTGCAATTCTCTAGATAGTTCAACGGCTCGAGGGGACTTGTCGGCTGTTGCGCGAAGCGCGCCTCAGCGTCAGCCATACGCCAACCTCTCACCCATCATTACCCGACAGCGTCAACAAATCGACCACCACGATACCAACAACCCACCACGCCGATACCCCTACAACTCGCGATCGATCGATGAAGTATGCTGCTGCTGCTGTTGTTGCTTCGCCTGACTTCGACGCTGCCTACTTATAGACGAAAAGCGTCAATGGTTGTTCTTGCAGTTTTCTTGCAGACTCACCGCAAGTACAGAGGTTGGCTATGCGTCCCACTCGCAACTTGCTCTTCGTAATTGAACTACGATCCGCTGTGATCCTATACTGTCTCGCATGTTTGTTTGTTCAGCCAGTCTATTGCCAAGCGCAAGTTGCTGTGACGACCGCTTGCGTCAGCCTCTGCTTGCTGCGGGCCAATCCTGCACGCACGTCAGTTCTTCATTGACACACAAATCGCATAATCGGGTATCTTCCTTTCCTGTTTTAGTTTTCTAGCAATCTTTAGCCTCAGGTTGTATTTCGTCATTCTGCTTCGTTCACTGTGGTCGGCCTCAGTGCTCTCAGATTGTCCCTTATTGAGGGCATTCGCCCTGCAAAAGCTGCAGTGAAAGCCGCTCACCCCAGTGCCAGGAATGCCCTCTGCAGAATGATATGCATGAGTGCCCTTCTCGGCCGCAGCAGCAGCAGCAATATTCGGCAGATATGGCGAGCGACCATCTCTGCCGAATATTGCTGGCAAAAATCTCTCTCGAATGCCGAACACTCGACAACCACATGTCAAACCACGCTTACAGTGTAGCGCGGAGGCCGTTGCCGCAAATTGCGGCTGTATATGTGGCACAAGCAGCAACGGGCTCCCCGACTACCTAGATTGTCGGTTCAAAATCATGACCGAATTTCGCTTGTTCTTAACAATGTCCCACGTAATCATACGTTGAGACTGACTGACGAGATGACAGCCACAGGCCTGCACAACACACCCTCCATCAGGGTTCACTCAAACGACGATCGCTGAGCCCCTGCCTTACAGTCACAATAATAATGATAAGAGGAAGAAGATCAGTAGAAAGGATAATAGTAGGAGGTGGGCACGGAGTACGGCCACGATGAACATACGCAACGAGCGCAACGATCGATCTCAAATGCAACGCCCGAGCCGTCGACAGCGCGGTTTGTAGGCTCGGTGGGCGAATGCGAACAGCTTCAGCGTCAGACTCTCTATTGACGTGCCTCTGATCTAACCTCAGTCTCTCTCTCTCTCTTTCTCTCCCTTGAGGAAACAGGGTGGCCCTGTCCTCCGTATTCCTTTCGCGGCTCGATTGGCGCCTCCTCGGCATCCCTCGGGAAAGGAAGGCGGACCGAGACAAAAAGTGGAGGAAGGAGCATCTCCTCCCGGTCCCAGTGTTTCCCATCGAACACCGCTTCTCGCTGTTAGTCGCACTCGAGCTCACTCACTGCCTTTCGGCACGATCGGGCTATACTTTCGCGGGGATAATTTCGCTTGCAAGCGAAGCGACCTCAGATGGTGTGTACTAAGAAAGCAAACGTAGGAGCCGTGGAGTCGGAGAGGATGATGATGACGATGATGATAATATATGATGATGATGATGATGACAATGGTGATGAGAGGAGGCGGCTAAGCGAAGAAAACGCAGGGGCTTGTGGGTCCACGCTAGGCCAGCGACCGCAGCGTGCCACCAGCTGCAAGATGCGGGCAAACAGAATTATCTCGAAACACCTCTCGGCTATCTACGTATTCCGGCTGGCTGTTTCTCTGTCTGTGGCCTGCGTTAGTTGCGTGTTTGGGCTACGAACGCCGGTCGGAGGCTGACGGGCGGCGCCGCACGAGTTCATGAGTTGTAAACGTGTATGTGTATTACCTTGCACTTGGTGTTTCTCGCCTCCTCCTCCTCCTCCTACGAAAGCTCCCGCTTCCTTTGCTCCGCTCCCCTATCCTATCCTGATCCAACTTCTTAGCTCTCAAGAGCGGCTTCTATATCTACGGTCACTCCGAGAACCGACGAGGTTCGCACCTTTATTGCCTTACGTCGTAGACAGATACGTACGTAGTTCCCGGAAAGTTCACTTCATACATTTGCGGGCTAGCCCTGCCCTGCCCCCGCTGCTTCTCCCGTTTTCCCGTCGTTCCCGCTCTGATGTTTGTTTCATAAGCAGAAAAGCTCTGCGGCCGTTATCCCTCGTTGTCAGCGAAAAATGTTCGGACGGACGGAGACTCTGACCGAGATTTCTTCACGCTCGCCGTTGCCTCCTCCCCCGTAACAAACCAAGAAAGGTGTTGTAAACTGCATACAACAGCTACAGGAATTGTTTTCCGGCATACCATCCTCGTATGGACACTGACATTGTCATCACGCTTTCGGAATGATAGATGCACAAAGCAAAAAAGCAACCACAGTAACAACAGAACGCAGTTCTACAGGAAACGCTTTCGGTTGCTAAGGACACGTGCAGACAACTGCACAACGTTCTCTTTCACAAGAAATGTGTCCTTGAGTGTGTAGCCAGTTAAAAGGTGTTGGCGTTTGGTACCACGCACGGGCTATAGTAGTTTATCACAAACATCATTCCTTAGTTTACACGCCGTGCTTTACACTGTTAAATAACAAATACATTTGGGGTATGCGCCATTTCGTTTATTGAGACATGCCCCGTTTTCTTGTTATCTAGGAAAACCTATTAATAGTGGCCGGTTTAGAAATTCTGGATTTGAATCTATAATCTCCCAAATGCAAGGCAATTGCTTTGTCTTTAAATCGCCTTGTTTGAGTTTAAAACAAAGTTCTTTGCCATAAGTCATTAGCCCATAGGCAAGTCCTTGCGGTTGACGGAGCCGCCCACAGTTAAGTCTGAATGAGAGGCTTCGCCTTCATAGTCCGCCGTAGAGTCGAGCGGTACGTGAATTTCGTTTAATTCCGATCGAAGTTCCACCTATGATTGGTGGAGTTTTACCTCCATCGGCCCCGAACGCAGTTTGGCCCTGGCCAGCATCGAGAGGATCAAGTGACAATAAATGTTCATCGGCAAACTCAATTGTCTCGACCCAGTTTAAGACCAGCTACCTCCTCTCGGACATAGGGAACAATCGAGAGGGTGGATCGAGAAGTTTCAATACACATGTATAAAACGAATATTTATTTAATCCTTCAAAGTGTTTTTGTTCATTTCAAAATAGCCCGCGCCCGCTGCAATGCACTTGCGCTACTTTAATTTTCCACTTACCGGAAAAAAATTTAACTCGTCAATCGGAACCGAGTTCAGTTGCTCCGACGAATTTTTTCTTCATCTTCTTTATAGACTCAAAACGTTGTCCTTTCAATTTTTTTTCATTCGTGGGGACAGGAAAAAGCCGCGCGGAGCAATCTAGAATCTTCTGCTACCGCCTGAGGGCTCAATTCGAACATTTCCCGACGGGCGTTCATTAGCTGGACATTCCACATTTTTGGAACGAATTTCGCTGCCCGTCTTCTGCGCATACAATGTTGGTCAAGACTGTTACAACTGATCCATAAGATATCTCCAATTTCTCAGCTATTCTTCTGATAGTAAATCGACGATTGCTGAGTATGATACCAGGAAGTTTTTTCAACGTTTTCTTCCGTTATTGACATCAAAAGTCTTTCCAAAAGGGGATCATTATCTTCGGTCTTTTCACGTCCGTCGCAAAATATACGGTACCGCGTATAAGGAGTGTTTCAGAACACTTTTGGATCGCCTTAAGCAAAAAATCGTAACATTGCCTCTCTTACCCCGTTGAACCCCGGTTCACGCCTACCGAGGGTTTAAAGTTCGTCATAGCCAGCTCGTAACGCCGGGAGCAAGGGGGACGGAGACGAGTAGATGACCGCATAGAAAATCAATTTCAAATTATCGAACCGGGCCTACTACGACAAACGGTCATTAGCTAGCCATCCACGTGAGCTACAGCGCAGATTTAGTAGAAACGGTAGCAGTTGCAGCTTGCGCACCACCTCTCGATGGAATTCTTCCATCGTCAACGCCAAGCCATACTCATGTCGAGCGCATCGACTCGGAAGATACTCTACTACGGGGTACGGGACCCATGATTGGTTTCCTTTAACGAAGAATCACTAGCCGCCGACCCTAGTCCCACCGCATCTGCCCCTTGGAGTCATGCGGGGGAAGGGGGGAATTAACAAGTAATTAACAAGGGTACACACCCCTAAAGTAATCCGCTCGTTTCAACGCAACTAGCCTGGACTGTAGCTTCGACTGTACGACTTGCAAGCAGACCAAGTGCCACTGTCTTCTGGTCTGCGAGGCTACCCGGACGCTGTTCGAAATCTTAGCGGCGGTGATCTCAATTCAGCTGGGCCAGCAAATCGGCACAACATCGGATGGCACGTCGCACGACGGCCCTGTTGCCACAGAGGAGGGCCGGGTTAGTTACACGGATTAGATGAACAGGAGGTGATCTCGACGAAGGAAGTAAGTCTCGTAGGCGAACGAATATCGCGCGAACGAGTAGTGACCAGCCGCTATTCTGTCACTGCACGACGCTTGGCCACTGGCGGTCACGCAATCGTAGGGTGCCGCAAAAGACCACTCCATAAGAAGTGGATTTCGGAAAAAAAAACGAGATTCAGCGACGGCGAACTGCTCACGAGCAACAGCGACAAGTGCAGGCAAGAACGTCAACACCAAAAGGAGGAATGGACGCCATCGGCCATTAGCTTAACATTGACCTGAAACAGGTGGTCGGCTAATGTGTCGTCAGCACAGCACAACAAAACGGGTGATGGCTCTCGCGCACCGGCAACTAGAGTTGAGCACTCCACAGGTTAGTTGCCCATTTTCCACGACGTCACGTGGTTCTACGTTCGCACGTTTCATATCGGCAAGACGCTCCTCCTACCAGGCAGGAAGGGCCCTCCACAACAGACACGCTGATAGCCGCGAACTGTATAGTCTTGTTTAGACGTGACAATTGACACCGACTACACTTAACCATAGATGACCCTTCGGTATACACCTCACGCCTGGCTGCTTGTTCAGCTTTTTTTCTTTTTATCTCACTAGGCTACCACTCGGCTATCGAATGATCCTGCACACTGCATTTTTATCCGTGGTCTGATTGTTTCCACCACAGCTGAAGGTAAACATATATGTATTGCCACAGAGGCGCTCGATCGGCGAGCTTGGCAGCCGTGTTTCGTCGACAGTGATCGACGACAAGAGCCTAGGAGCTCTACAAGGGAAAACCTTTCGACTGTGTGGCGAATTGAATTGACGGTGGTATCAGCTATCTGACAAAGACACAAGAAGAGCCAGAAGAAGTAGAAGGAAGAAAAAGAAGAACAAAAAGAAAAACACCGATAACAGCAGCGATAACTGCAGAAACCTGGCGCCAATACACCCGACGAGAAACGGCGATGACAGACTAGCCACCCAGCGACATATCAGTTACCTGGAGTTATACTTCTCCCACACTGCGTGCCCCTCTAACGTTGGCTCACCAAAACACGGCATATGTGTGCCCAAACTACTCTGCATATATGCACGTAATTAGGTTTACGTAAACATGGATACGTTCAAGCATAAACATATGCAAGCCAGCTAGTGCATAGCTTGTTGCTGTGCCGAGCTTGGAGCTTGCCAACTTCAGCCGGGTGGACGGAATCGCGACATGTTACTTGTCGTATATATATATATATATATATTCACGAGAACGGATCGAAAACTTCCTAATACATATTTATAAAAAAAACATTATTTATTTAATCCTCCAAATTGTTTTTGTTCCCTTCAAAATAGTGGTTCCCGCCTGCTGCAATGCTGCCGCCAACTAGTTTCCACCTGCGGCAATGCACTTGTGGCACCTTGTTTCTCACTCTTCGAAACATTTGTTTAACTAAATATGGAAATCGAGTTTGTCATCAAATAATCTGCAGTAAATAACCAGAAAATATAGAAATCGATTTTTTTAAATCAAATAATCCGAAATCAGTAACGATATGTGCACCGACGCGCTGTCGTGGTGGAGGATTCAAGAGTTGTCTGACTAGAGTTCAGGCCTCTTGCAGCGGACCTTCTCGGGGAATCTCATTAAAATTTCGCGGTAGGTATTTCCTATTGACCGAAGAACCAGGTGGCAAAAATTCGTAGAATATGATGAAATCGACCTTAGTGTCACAGTGTTTCGGGAAACAGCTTAATCACCATATGCAGTCCTTAACGTTCCACCACGTTAGGTACACATGATTTGGGTTTAAGCACAGCATTTGAAGCAGATTCATTGTTCCTCCATTTTCGGCTCCCTGAAAATCGCCGAACCTCGCTTTGTCGCAAAATATCGCTTACTTTGTGGCAGATGAGTGGCGCTTCTGAGCACAACAAACCGGAAAACCTCGGTGGTTTCGGTTCTGGCGGCAAAATTCAAAGTAATGGGACTTGCCGATCCGTCCTCAGAGCTTACGAAAAAAAGGCAAACTCAAACTGGCCTAAAAACACTTCGAAACCGATCAACTCGGAGTGTGAGCCAGTGTGTTTGTATCGAGCCACGATGATACGCGCACAACGCCCTCTTTCAGCTCTGCGTGCCCAAATTTTCCAGCGGTACTCAGAAACTCAAGCTTCGCCACTGTTTGCTGCCGCCAGCACCACAGGCAGCGTCCGGGGAAGGAAGGAACTCGATAAAAATCAACTTCCCGTCGTTCGGCCAGACCACTATTGCTAATACTACTACTACTATAGCGGACTCCCCACGTCATCGAAGTCGTTCATTCTCGGTCGGTATTAACTGCTCACTGATCACCCTCCTGCTCTGGCTATAGACTCGCAAGATTTCTTTGCAGACGGCCGTGACAACCCGTTTCTCTAAAAATAGAGACTACTGGCTGAGCTGTTAGTATATGAGTACTATGTACGTGAGTAAGAGATGCTTTGCTCGCCTCCTGCAGAGGAACTAAGTAGTGGAACCTCTTCGTCGGCGTCGTTGCCGGTCTGGTCGGTCTTGCTCCTTTGCAAACTGCCTTCCTACCTTTAAAGGAAGAAACGCTCTAATGACCCCTGCCGTTGCTAACTCAATCGATAAACGCCCTGCTTCTTTAACGTTCTCCCGTGGGTAGCGCCCGATGCATCGTACTCACCCCGATAGACAACAGGCAATTATATATATAGAACCCGCGAACTATTTGGCGATTAGTAACGTTCTTCCTGCAGGGGTACGCGTATACTGGAAACAATACACACATGGCCACTATATAAACTGTGGCACGCATCACACATCTCCTGATATGGCCTGATTACTTATATCTTTTATGTGATAATAAATGTGATTTATGTTATCTACGATTTATTCGATTGTAGGGTTACAGGGGAATATCTGATTGACTCACTACACAAGGCTTCTGAGGAGTTGCACCAGTGTCGAGCTTATCCTCGAGGCAGCCCATCATTGTGCCAATTACTGATGCCATTGATACTTAGTAGTATAATGGCCTCTTTCTAGTCCGTGATAGTGGGCCGTAAAGGGGTGCCTGCTAGTCCATCAATTTCGAGGGGGCACGCTTGTCGTGCCATACCAGTCCGAATAAATCTATTGATAAATAGAAAGAGTCTGTTAATTAATCTAATTAATAGATGAACGTCAGTGCTAACACAGCTGAGGTGTCAGTGCAAGAATATCTTTGTGCTATCTTCTAATCTGGTAGGGATGGAATGGGACTCTGATCATGTAATGTCACACGGGTCGTGGGTTCGATCCTAATACATCACATAATAGGCAGATGTTGACAAATGTTCTTTGTCACGTCCAGGAATATAAAATGCAGGCACCCCAAAAAGTGTCCTCCTCCTTTAGCTGAGCTGTCCAAATGACTGTGATACCCACAACAACAACAACAACAGCAAGGGCACACAAGCCGATTGATTGCAAAGAGACAGCGCCGCGAGGCCATAACCTATCTCTACATCATAAATTGAGGAACACGAAATCAGGCCTACGGACACCGACCCTTCGCATACTGGAGGAAAGTTCGACCACTTCGGGTTTATCATCCGGCCCACAGAGCTGCCACACTGTTAGGCTGGCCGACGAACCGATTATTGAGTTTCGAGGGGGTGGTCCTACGTGAGCTTCCCGGTGCGTGTGACTGGTTGCTCCTATGTGCTTATCTCTGGGGCACAGGCTGTCCGCCGTCTCCTGGCCGCCCGCGCAACCCCTCAGTCGAGTGGGGAGTCATCACAACATGCAGCAGCTACTCCTCATCATCAACTCGTCTCACCGCCACCACCACCCCCACCCCACCACTACTACTACTACTTCTACTACTACTATTGCTCTTTCGTCCAGTGCGGCTGCCGCTTCTTCCAGCGCCACGACACATCCGAAGAAAGTCGCCCGTGCTGCAAATGAATGCGGTATCTATCCGCGGTGGTGATGTTCGAGACGGCCGCTGATGCAGATGCGAGATTGCGCCGCTGGCACCGACCCCCAACGCTTATCACCTTTCCTCACCATCAGCTATGGTGTGGAGGACACTCAGCCCGATCAGCGTCGCGACCGCACTACAACACACGTAGTTCGAGTGCGGAACAATCCGCAAACGAAGTTGTGTATACAAATCTATGGATAAGTGAGGGGTTAGTCGTGGGGAAAATGACCAAGCGAGCAAGCGAGCGAGCAAGCAAGCGATCGGATGATAGATAGGCAAGCTTGTACGTGTGTAAGCGTAGAGTAGAGAGTTTGTCACAACGGTTCTCCTAGCCAACCAAGGGATATAGGGAACCAGATGCGTAGTCAAGATACGCAGTGAAAAGGAAGAAGAGAAGTACAGGAAGGTGATGGTGACGACGATGATTGTGGTGGTGGTGGTGGTGATGACGACGATGATAATTCTGACAGTAATAAAAGGGAAAACGAAGAAAAAGAAAAAGCAGACAGAGGCAAAGAAAAGAGTGGTCAGTTCGTCGAACCTTCTCTGCTCCTCCCATCTGTTGGGTGGGCAAAGCACAGAACTAGTAGCAGGGAAGTTTTATTACGTGCCGCCGCTGCGGGAAACGGAGCCGGATCACCGCCAAAAGCAACACGGTGGGCGAGATGCCTGTTGTTGTCGTCGTCTTCGTCATTGCATGGCAAGGCTACAGCATCCGCGTGGCGGGAAGTCAGCGTACAATGGGCAGGGTAAATAGCAGGAAAAGTGGGATGGCAGGAATAGGGAGAGGAGAGAGAGAGAGAGAGAGGAAGCCAAACAGAGAGAAATAGCAATGATAGTAAAAACGTGCAAAGATGATCGAGCCGCATCGAAGAGGTAGGTGCACGAGTCGAACGCAGAACGAACGCACAAAAAAACGCGGCCCAACCGTCACCGTTCAATACCAATGAAGCTTAATGAACTGTAGCCGATTCCCGGTAGCCCGATTACCGACAACCATCGTCGTCCGTTCGGGGTCACTTGCTTCGTCTATCGTGCAGATAGATACTCGGTGTATTGGCACACAGCCACATAGCGGCATGCTTGACCAAATGATCTGCGAGATTTAGCAATCGTCTTTTTTTTTCTCTACGGCGCCATTGGGCGACGTAGGTCGTCGTTGTCGTCGTAGTTGTTATTGGTGGTGTTGCTGTTGTTGTTATTGTTATTGTTGTTTGTGCCCGATAACCTCAACCTCAAATGAAGTCGGCGTCATGGCTGTCAACGCCCTTAACCTCAATGAAGTCGTCGTCGTCGTCCAGCTACACACCGATCTGTAGTGTGCCACCGACACGGTCAGACATATCAGAGACGACGACGACAACAACAACAACAATAACGGCAACAACAACAACAATAACGGCACAACAACAACAACCAACAATAACGGCAACAACAACAATAACGGCAACAACAACAATAACGGCAACAACAACAATAACAATAACGGCACAACAACAGCGACACGACCGGTCACAACATCAACATCAGTCGGATCGGCACCGATCCCAAAAGCCAGTGGTGGCAGAATCCGTTACTCACGTGCCTTGAGAACACTGGCGGCCTCCACGACTGTACCGAGGGTAGTACCTACATACTATAGGCGGGCAAACGCCTAGGGACTCAGTGTACAAATCAAATGTTTTTCACTACCTACAATCATCGCAGTAGCAGATGATCATAATCGAAAGTAGTTGTATTCGTTGTTATTGTTGTTGTTGTAGCAGCAGCAGCAGTCGTTAGAGTAGTGGTAGTAGTTAGGGAAGGGGGAAGGAGGGGCAGTAGTAGCAGAAGTGTACTGTGTCGATATAGCGTACCTCATGCGCCTCCCCCAGTGCTGCGATGCGCCTCTGGCGGTTGTAATGTGTTAGTCGGAGAGTCGGATCACTCGATACGAGAGCGCAACGTGATTACGGTCTCTTTCTCTCTCTCTGTACCGCAATCAGCTACGTAAGTGGGCGGGTAGGCAATGATGACGCTGATGATGGTAAACGATATCGATGATAGCGATTCTGACTGGATGGAGATGATGATGCTGCTGCTGTTGCCGTTAATATACTGCTCTGCACTGCGGTTTCAGAGCCTGCTGCTCCTTGTGTCTTTATCCGTAGCAACAGTAGGAGAAGTGTAACTTATAGTAGTAGTAGTAGTAGTTTTCAAGGTGGCAGTATACCAATCAGCCCTCTCTCTTACTGTCTAACAACAATTATAGCCCAACGATCACCACCATTTCGTCGGCTAGGTTCAAAGTTTGCTCTGATCAAAGTTCTAAGTTGGCTCTGGTTCCTGACATTATCCATAACTCTATCGCTCTTTTCTCTCTCTCTCGCTATCCACTAGGCTGTTCAATATTAGTAGTAGTAGTAGTAATAGTAGTAGAAATAGTCCTATCGCCCCTAGTTAAAGAATGATAACATAACCGCCACCGAAAGCCAAGCCTTCTAGCCAAGCCAAAGCTAAAGGAATTGGTCGTCGGCGAAGCAAATAGCGGTCGCAGAGATGCACCTATCCAGCAGTAGTAGAAGCAGCAACAGCAACAGTCCAAGCAGTTCCTCCTATAGCTAGGCAAGCCAAACTCCAACCCTGCCAACCACTCCACCACGCCTATTCACATCACATTAAACAAAACACGCGCCGACTCGTGCAGCCAGGGGCAAACTCATCAACGATAACAGTAAGGGTAACAGACCATATGTGCAACTTCATGCTCTTGCAGATGGGGTCCATGTAAGAAAAACGCTGACAACGATGATGACGACCACTAGAACAACAGCAAGTACAGCAGCAGCAGCAAGCAACAACAATAGCAATAATTCCAAACGTAACAGAGTAAAGCAGCAACAGTTCCGTAGAAACGACAACAACAACAACAATCATCGCAACAGCAGCAGCAGCAACATTAAGGACAACAACACACATTAGAACAAATACAACTACAGCTAAACTACACCATCAGGCGCACCCATAGGATCTGTACGACAAAAGGCCACAAACAAATTGCCCCCACGATTATCAGCAGCAACATCGTTAAGGCCGCCACCATGGGCGGCCCGGCGCCAGCAGCAGCAGCAGCAACAACAACAACAGACGCAACAACGCTAGTAAGGCGGTGGCCATATCAGCTACCGAGCACCGAGACGGTGCCAATGTTGAGTACGGCGTCAGAGACAGTCGAGGCAACTGAGGGCGGCAAGGAACAATGGGCAGGCACCATACTGCGGCCGCTCGTACATACTTCTGCGGCGCCTCGCTAGAGATTCACTCTCTGATTCGCTCTTTCTAAGCATATATATACATATACATATACATATATATTTATATATATATATATATATATATATATATATATACATACATACATGGCGGCCCTGGGGGTCCTACGTCAGTCCGTCCTTCATGTTGTTGCTCTTCGGCATTGTCGCAACGGCTTTAAGCCCCACGATCGGCGATAACGACGTCGTCACAAGAGCAGGAGTAAGGCCAAAAAAAAGGCCAGTAGCAGCAGCAGCAAGGGACATCAGCCTAAAGCAGTTGTTGCTTGCCCTGCTTTAGTCTGCCCGTTTGTGCGCCTCTCTGCTGGTACTGCGTGGAAGACACAATCAAAGCCAGGGGATTTCAGCAGTCTCTTTAGCCTTAGCGGAGACTTCACCCTCGATTGGGCACTCGCCGATCCTGTGACCGACGACGACAACAACAACAACAGCAGCAGCAACAGCAACAACAACAACAACAACAGCAACAATAGCAACAGCAACAACGACAACAACAGCAGCAGCAACAACAACAACAACCGTAACCACAACAGCCGCAACAATAACACCAACAACCACAACAAGAACAAAGTCCGCCAAATTCCTGTTTGGCTATTGCTACTTCGACTGCCACTGCTGCTGCTGCTGCAGCTGCTGCTACAGGCTGTGTCAGTAAGCCAATGTTTCCTTTTGAGCCGGCAGCGAGGTTTACTCAACGAGCTCGATCGTACATCGTACATCGTGCCTTTATCCGTCGCCCTTCCTGTCTGCTCGCCTGGCTTTCTTGCTTGCTTCGCTTGCGTGTCGTTGTTTCGTTGTCTGGTGCTTGCATTGCCCGTCCGCAATTCCAACGAAGCAGCAAACGCGTCCTCAACGACAACAATACCAATACCAACAACAACACAACGACAGCCACAACAGCGATGACGCCACGAAAAGACTATCGCCACGAAAAGCCGCAGTCCGGCCTCAAACGGGCATTTCCTCGTTCCTCCACCGTCAAGCACCTCGGGCTGCGGCATTCGCCTCGAGTGCGCCGACTCGGCGTCGTCAGCAATTCACGTCGTCGAATAAGAACGATAGACGCACATTCAAAACCTACATTGTTTCTGCTGCTGCTGCTAGAACTAAATGTACTATATATACTTCTCCTGCGATATGGTCACTACTACTACTACTACTACTACTTCGACGACTGCTGCAACGATAGAACATCTTTTTGCTGTTGTTGTTGTTGTTGTTGTCGTTGCTACTGCAATTGCTACATCTTATAGTCCACCAGAAAAGAACTCTGCCTAACAGCGACAGCACTTCATTTTCAATACAACTATAGAGGAATGTTTACGCATACACATACGACTGGGCAATATGTGTAGTAGTAGTAGTAGGACGTGCAATGAATCGAGCCCGCTGATGGCGTGGTGGGTGCATTCACGTGCCCGTGCCTCGCAACCGGAGGAAACGCATAGGTGCGCGGGTTCGAGCCCCACCGTTGCACCGATTTGTATTTTAATAAGGGCCCGTCTTACGAAGCAATGCGAAAAGCAGTCCCCCTCAGAAGTGAAATCTTAGCTGAGGGTCAGGACAAAAAGTTTTTTTTGTAGTTCGTAGTAATAGAACGTACAATGAATAATTCCCCCTTTGCCACTTCGCCTCTACTATGGCGCGCGCTCACCTGTTCTCTCTTGTTTCGCTGTTTTTTTATTTAAACAAAAATACCGTCCTCGCCAGACCGTTGCGGCCGTCCCGTAGCGGTGCCATTTGTCGCCGTGTCGTCCCATCAATATGACGACATTGTTGATGATGATGATGATCGTTGGTGGGCAAGCGCACATATGCCGCTGCTGTCCACAATGCAGTTCCAACAAAATTGCACGCTCAAAACTCGCCTCCAGCTGTTCGCCAGTCTTTGTCTATTCTGCCTCCCTGCCGTGTCTCTGTCTCTCTCTCTCTCTCTCTCTCTCTCTATATATATATATATCTGCCTCTATACTTATTTTCCTATCTTTCCCCCTCTAGTATTCCCTTTCTCGATCGCTTTCCCTAGTGATTACTAGGATCCATCATTCACAACAGCTCGGCACACAGTACATTCAGGCAGACTGATTCCGTTCAAGTTCTACCCGCTCTAAGGTTTCATATACTTTTGTCGTTGTCGTCGTTGTCGTCGTCGTCATCACCATCGTCATGGTCCCGGCCTCTGGTTCGTGGTTCGTGTCAGTGCGAAAGCATACGTGGCGGCATTCCGGCTCATTTTCTACGTCGCCCGGCTCTGTTATGTGCGTCGCCATCCTTTCTAGCTGCATTCCTAGCGGACGGACCACCACCACCATCATTGAGTCGACGTGAAGGAGGATGAAAACATTTTTCAAGTTTCACGCAGAGCGAAGCCCAAATACGCCCCCCCCCTCCGCCCCCCGGCCTTTCCTCGTATCATTACTATTACGGTTACGCCGCGCTTACGTCATATCTCACCTCATCCACATCATCTACATCTCTTCTTTTCGCCGTCTGTCCAACGTACAATACAATACAGAGGTGCAAGAACCTCGCTCACCTTGCACCACTTCGACCAAAGCGTAGTCCTTTTCCCCCCATTTCCTTGCTGTCGCTATCCTACCCCGTGTCTCCGAGGCGGCATTGTCGTTTTCATTCGTCTTCCAGCAGTTAGCGCGCGTCTGTGTAGGAGTGTCAAGCAAACAAGCTTGCCTTGCTCATCCGTAACGCGCCAGATCAGTCATACACGTTTCGTTCACTCGCTCATTCATTTTCCACCGTCCCGCCCCGGGCGGACAGGCAGCTGAGGCAAAAGACAGAGCGCTCCGAGGGCGTTCGGCGACCTCTCGCGAAACCACGCGAACAGCAGTTAGTCAGCTCTCGTAGCCCCGAACGACGCTGCTGAGTTCGTCGACGCGCATTCGCAACAACTGGTGTCGACAGCGTTGACACCAGCCGTGTGGAATGCTATATTTTCGTTAAACTACTACAGCTGACATTTATATATATATATATATATATATACTTAAGGCCAAGGGTACAGAGCGGCAAAGCCTAGGCTAGGAGCTGAAAATGCTGTTGATATAGTTTCCCACAAGTGATATCAATCATATATATATATATATATATAATATACGTATTCATGTATGTTGAAGGATAATGACATACAATTCCGAGACTGAAGGGGATGCCAAGAAACGCGGGTTAAGTGGATTTGCGAGTTCCACACTACTTGCTGTTAGCTGCCGGCGACACATGTGTATCACACATTCCGGGAACCTCCTATTTTCAAAAAGATATGCACATATGTTTACACATAAACGCATATGTATACAATCATATATATGAATATATACACAAGTGTATGCATATGAATGTTTGTTAATATACTACTTATATCGCGTTGGCAAGCAACCAGTTCCCTGTTTTCAACATACGGTATCTATTGATTGCTACCGCTTTTTCTCTCCTAAAATGGGGCAAAGAAAAAGAAAGGGAACTAAAAAAATACTGCTTAAGACTGGCTCTTCGATAAGAGGAGAACTGGCAAGAGGGACGAGATCAGTGTGTGGGAGGAGAGAGGGGGAAGGGTTATGGTAGCGTGCGACTCGCGTGCACAGACCGAACAGGTTTTGCTTCTCTGGCTGCCACAAAACGCTTCGTACAAATCCGTGCCAGCCTCTCTCTCTGTCTGGCCCATCGACCTCGCCGCCATCACCGCTCGAGATCATTCTTCCCTTACCCCCAAACCGGAGCCCATCACCCCACCACCCAAGTAGCGCCTTCCCTTAGCACACGGACGAAAAACCCTCTCGCTAATTTATCGACAAAAAATTGGCTAGGCTCGTCGAGATCAACCTCCCTTCGGTACCGCCGTGGTCGCTGTTCCCTTCCTTATCGTCGTTGGCGTCGTCGTCGGTCGTCATCACCAGCACAAGTCGAAGAAGGATAAAGACTAGCCGCAGCCGGAACACAAGCACCTTTCGGTTGATTCCTTCAGAGAGACGCAGCCGCCACCACAGCAGCAGTAGCAGCAGCAAAGGCGGTCACTGCACAGTCGTGGGAGCATTGCCGCCGTCCGTGACGTGATGCTGGAAACCCGGGATTCGCAAACTGCCTTCCCCAACCCGCTTCCCGAATTTACAATCCATCATCCAGCACTACACGACGGCCGCCCGCCCGCTGTCGTCGCGGCCGGCGCAGCTACAGCCGCCTCCGGTGGGGGCGGTGCACCTCAAACTCAACCGCCCGACCGACCGACCGACCAACCAACCCTCGACCGCCCTCGTTCTTTTTCGCCGACCCGACCCGCCGATAGGCGATCAGCCACAGCCAAGCCGGAAACCATCAGTCCTCAACCGTCAATCATTTCCTCTCCGTCTGCCTGGCCGGGCATCCCGATCTCCGCGGCAGCACGACCACCGCCGCCGCTGCTGCCGCCTCCTCCTCCTCCTCCTACTCCTAAACCGGTTTCTTCACACAAGTTGGAATCCGGGGGAAGAAGAGGAGAGAAAGAGGGGTTCAACAACCCCCCTCGATCCGCCACCGTCTGCCTCCAATTTTCGACCGCTACCCTACCGCCATCTCGACGACGATGACAATCACCACCACCACCACCACGAATCGCTTCGTTTCGTTTCTCGTCTTTTCGTTTCTTTCGTCCCTGATCCCTTTCTTCGTGCCCCTCTCGTCGTACCCCTCGCCAACCTTGCCCCCCGGGAGAACTACTCCTCCTTGGTTTTCTTTGTCGCCATTGTCACCGCCGGCAACCTTTCCAGCTTCATTGCAACCCTTTCATTCGGTTCGATTTCTCCAAACTCGGCAATGGATCTGACTCGCTCGCACACTCTTCTCTCTGAGCGTTGAACTTAAACAGAAATAGGGGCGCAGAAGCTTCGGAAAGCAGAAAATCGTCTACTGGCCCGTGTCGTCTCTTGCCCGTGATAATCAGCAGGTTTGCGCTGCTTTATCGACTGATAATGATAGTACTAATGCAACGCCATCCCAGCGTCCCGCTAGTATATATATATATATATATATATATATATATATATGATATATATATATATATTATATCATATATATATATATATATGATTATGGTATGATCATATATATATATATATATATATACAGGGTCTATCATAATCGTGTGTTCTTATTTTGGTTAGTATAACTCGGCAAGAACATATTTTTTTCCAATGGAAGGAGGGGGCGGAAACGTCTTGTTTAGGAGTGAGGATGAAATTTATAAAAGTAGCCTACTCTGCATTTTTTGTCCTACATACGTATGATATATATATATATATATATATATATATATATATATAGACCCCTCTGAGTACATTGCTCGATGATATTGCTATGAGGATTGGTGTCGGCCCTCGACTGGTCATAACGTTGGTAAGAGCCTTCCTCCCATCAACGTAGGTGCGGAAGAAACCGGTAGACGCTACGGCACATGATCCGTTATCATGCATCCACAACAGGTGACCATGCGGCGCGATATGTTGGCATTAAAGACATCATTGGCAGAGCCCTTCATTCGGCTGGATGCTTAAGCTACGCGGCTTGTCCCGGAAAGACGGAAAGCGTCCTGACGGTTGACGATGGTCCCCTTCAAGCCAGGGAAGCCCCTGGTATGATCCGACGGAGTGCACTTCAAATGGAGTACGTAGAAGGCGAGCTGACAACTCGCAAACGAACAAATCTTAGGAACGCGTACAACTTCACACTTAGGGCCTCACGGGACGTCAGAGCCTGGAGGTCCCATGACGGAAAAATCGCTCATCCGCAGTGAGTGAGTGAACTGAACAACACCGCGAGAAATAAAATATTGGACATTTCTTAGACAAAACATCTCAATTCCGATCCAACGAAACTAGCCAACTTTGGCGAAGCGGACCAGTTCTGGACTCACAACGGCCAGCGTCTACGCATAAGTGGTTAACAGACAGTGTCTACAGTTGTAACAGACACCGTAGCTAAATACGTTTGCCAACAAGTTATGTCGGTCCACACAATTATATATATATATATATATATATATATATATATCCACAAGGCAGCCCCTTATTGTTCTCATTATAGCTGCCGCATTGCCGTGGGCTTGTCCTTCCATTGTTTGTATTTCATGTTACAAACTTTTCAACCAGCCTAATGTATACACATTTATATATATACATATATATATATATATATATATATATATATGTGTGTGTACATGCCTTTTTATCCAGACGGTGCAGCACAGAAGTGCGCTAATGTTGTCTGCAACTTTACTCGTCTTAGGTACGTGAAGAGCAGCTGGCTAATAATTTTGTACCGCACTTCAGACGCGAGTCGTTGCCCCGCACGCTGCCGCTGCCACCACGCGGTGTGGAGCGGCTAAAGAACGTCGCTGCCGGCGAATCTTCGCTGTGTACACGAGCGTACGTAATCACACACACACAGACACACCCACGCACGCGCGCAGGCCCGTTCAACAAACAGTGTAAACGAAGTTTGCAGCATAATTCCGCAGCACAATGGTACAACTACATACCACTACTACTACTCCGCGATTCTAGTCGTCGTCGTCGTCGTCAACGGCACCGACTGCCTGATGCCGCACTGCAAGATTGTTAAAGCAGAAAAACTAATTTCAGCAAACAAGTGGAGGTCCTGCTTCGGCTTCTGCTGCCTCTGCTGCTGTTGCTGCGGCTGATCATGCTGTAGTGCACTACTACTAGCAGCAGCTAGACAAATATGCTTCAACTTTTAGCGCCTTAATTAAGGCTGGCTGTCCCTGTCCTGCATGTCCATCGTATGCATGAAAGGGTATGTACGTGTCTAACAAGTTATGCGGATGTATGACATCTTTCTACTAATATATATATATATATATCTCCCTACTGATATATATATATATATATAATACGCCCTGATATAAAAGGGTGATATGTGTACACACACTTATCAAGCGAATAAATCAATCAATCAATCATCAATCATATATTGTATGACATCTTTCTCCTAATGAATAGCTTCCTTCTGATGAGTATATATATATATATATATATATATATATATATACACATGTATGACATCTTCCTCCTGATGTATTATACATGCATGTGTATATATATATATATATATTCATTGTAATCAATCATCAAAGATGGGAACGTGGCAATAGGGTCCCTGCGAACGTGTGCACCTTTACGAAGGGTTCATGTATATATATATATATATATATATATATATATATAAGGTTAGTTCAAATGAAAAGGTACGAAACGTCGTAACAACCGTGAGACAGCTAGGGAATGGAGTGTCCGTCGTAGTCGTGCGCAAGCGCGAACGCCTGCGCATGACGGAGGAGAGAAACTGGCAGTTTTGTGTCCCGTCCAATTGACGCGGCGACAGCAGTATGTGTGTGTGAGGACATTATCATTGCGCGTTCTCAATCGGCGCGTCACAATGCGAATATTGGCAATAATGGTGGGGTCACCGTTGCAACATCCGTTTAGTCCGTGGAAAATAGATAAAAAAACTGTGGTGGCTACTTATGAATGAAGATTGTACTCACACCCACAAGGTCGTTTCGTACCGTCTCATTTGAACCCACCTTATATATGGTCAGGTCTACACAACGCCTCAAACGGTTATCACAAAACCGTTAATCTAGTCCGTTTAAATACGACCAGCATTATATCAACTCCGAAATTTCAGAAAATTGTTTCAACGCTTGCACCTCTCCATGCTAAAATTGTACTCAATGACACCTGGCTATGCCAGGAGGAGGTCGCTCATTACCATATTAATGATAATGCTGGCTATGATAGGGTCTCGTGATCATAGCAGAGACAAAAAAAGGAGGGCTTTTTGCTTTTCAAAAGCAATTTTAAGCTTATTTTACGTTGGTACGCCGAGGCCCGCTGTCAACAGCTGAGTCCATAGCAGTTTAGTTAGAGTTAGACCACCGCCCACGCTCTTTCAAAGTAACTGCTATGTACCGTCCACCCGCCCCGACTCCTACCGATTTCCTTGGTGAACTTGGCGTCTTCTTCTTGGATACATTCACAAACACCACTCCGCTTAGATATATGAACATACACCACACAAAGAATGACAGCAGAGTACTAGAGCAAATATTTCGAACTGAAACTTGGACCCCGGTGTACTTGGCTCCAGACACCGTAACCAAATACAATGTGTTCCATGACCGTCTATCGGAGCTCATCGACTCATGCTCACCAAGAACACTGACGTCATAAAATACATCGCCTTACATCACCGAGAGCTCCACGGTGAGAAATCTCATCGCCGAGAGAGATCACTTGTGATAGTCTTTGCTGAGCATCCGCAAACGAACCCTCCCCCCCACCCCCGCAAACAGCGCTCGCGTTCTGAGACCACGAGAAGAGTACAATAAAATGAGAAGTAAAGTATAAATTCGACGAACCAAGCTGGAGCGTCATCGACTTCAGGATATGGACGATAGGGACTCATGTCTGGCCGAACGAGAAAGCTGTACGGCGTCCACAGCAGATCGACAAAGTGCTCCCAGTACCCAAGCTGGATATTGACGGCTCGGCGATCACGGAGCCCGCGAAGGTCTCGCTTCAATACAGTTGTCTCAGCCTTACCAAGCAATCCCATAAATAGAGCGTATTATTTAACAAAACCTGCCAGAGCGCTCCACGACGACATTCAGGTTTAAACAGGGTTTTGCGGAGCACTTTTTGTAGATCTTTGGCGCGCCTTTTACATTGTTCCGTGTTATATATATATATATATATATATATATAGCACGGAACAATGTGAAAGGCGCGCCAGAGATCTACAAAAACAAATATATATATATATATATATATATATATATATATATATATATATATATATACTTAGGGAGTCAAAAATAAATAGCGAGATAAAAACGAAGATAATTGTGATTCGGGTCACTTCCATTTGTCGACGGAAAAACTAGAGTTGAGAGGCAGAAAAGAATGCTGCTGCTGCAGCAGCAGCAACAACAACAACAACAACTACAACAACAACACAACAAGAACAACGTCCGATTCCCTGCTGGCGCTGCTGTTGTTGTTGTTGTTGTTGCTGCCGGAAATCCTCAGCTGATAAACGGCGACTCAAGGAGACGGCGTCGACTGCGTCGTCGTCAGGTAGCAAACTGTAGAGGGGGGGGCGTGCAGAACTGTAGAAGCAAAATCAGCAACGACACCACATGCCAGCCCTGGATCTTGCCCTGAAACTCCCTGACCTCATCTGTCTCCTGCCGCTGGCCGTCGCCAGCCCGAGGCCGGGGACAACTGCGACAACGATTGCTACTACAGGAACTAAGGGCAACGGCAACAATTGCAGGCAGGCGAGCAATCCTTTTCTCTAGACAGTGCGCCAGAACGCAGAAATAAAGCGTAAGTGAGGGAACCAGATATATATATATATATATATAGAGAGAGAGAGAGAGAGAGAGAGGCAGGCGAACGAGGGCAAAGAGGAAAGAATCTCCAAAGGCTTAAGGAGATGAAAAAGCTCACCCGCAAAGCAACATCGGAAACCCTAGCGGCGTCGATCGTTCAGCTGATCGCTCTCTCCTCGCCAACTGGAAAGGGTGGGGTGCCTTCGTAGGGGGGGGGGGGGGGTAACGTATTATGATAGCCCACGTCGCGACGACCACAGTCGGAAGACAGACTCGACGACGTAAATCTCGCGCGGAGCCAGCAGCAGCAACAACAACTGTGGCAGCAGCAGCTGCTGATGCTGCTACAACAACAATCGCAACAGTAACAACAACAGCAACAGTAACAACAACAGCAAGAGTAACAGCAACAACAACAACAACTCTGCACGCCCCCCTCCCCCGCCCCTCGCTAAATAGGAGAACAGCAGCGACACAAACGGTCTCTTCAGTCATTTGAAAATAATCACCCACACCCCTAATTCTTGTACCAGCAAAGACGGTCGCCGTTCGCAGACGAAAGCGTATTGATTCTCTTGCAGATTCTGTTAGCTAAAGCTTCCACTCGCGAATCGGTGGTAGTTAGCGGCGTGGCCAAACTTTAGCTAACGAAAACAGCAGGCTTGCCTGTCGGGCCGAAAACCCTGTTGCGCTGTATACGCGTCTCTATCAAGATATATATATATATATATATATATTGAAAAGAAAACACCTGATATCCAAGTTCCCCAAATACATACATTGCCAACGTTGCATCCTACGATGGTGTAGTTGGAACGCGAATATCGCACCAAAATGAATGAGTGCAACGATTAGAGCACACCCATGCCAGTTCTGAGAAAGACGTAGGTTAGACGAATCGTGTTCGTACAGCAGGCAGAATTCCGTATTTCGTACTCGAGCATATAGTCATGTTTCACCAAAACCATAGCGGTGAACACAACCACGGCAATATAGAAGAAACAATGTATATACAGATCGCATCGAAGACTAGAGCAAGCAAAAAATAGAGTTCCATAATAATAATAATGATGATGATGATGATGATTATTATTATTATTATTATTATTATTATTAATCTTATTATTATTATTACGACTGCGATGACAAATTTTCCTACAATGATCCATAACAATTAATTGGAAGTGGTTTCTTTCGGGGGCCCGCGAGTTCCCGTCATATCCCCGCTGTTACTAACAAGCCCACACCTCTAGTCGCCGACGTACTGAAGTGACGAGAAGGGCCTTAGCCTAACAAACGCCGATGTATAGATAGTTAGCCTTTTTTGCTGTCTTTTCCTCAATATCTCTCCCTCTCTCTCCCTCTTATATATATATATATATATATATACATACATACAGATGTATACAGCTTGCCTTAAACCCAGAATTCGATACGCCAATGACGACGAGGAAAACTTAACGAAGAGCAGACAAAGTTACACACCCGTCATTCTGACCCCCTTTCGTTTGCGTTTTTAACTGGTCGTCCGCCTTCGCTGCTCAGCAGCTTCTTGTCACTGGCGCTGCTATTGCTGCCGTCGCTGCCGCCAGAGAGCAAAAATTGACAGAGTGGGAACGAGGAAAAAGACGGAGATGACGAAAGATGGGAAAAATAGGAAAAGAGACAACAAACAAAGGGAAAAAGAAAGGAAAAGCAAAGCAAACGAGAAGAGAGGTCTTGGGCAACCGACATGACGATCATAACAACAGCGCGCTGGTCATCACCGTGCCTCGTCGGCTTTCTTGGCTTTGGGCCTCCTACCAATTTCACAGCTTTCTGCTCACGATGCCGGGCCGTGGCCAACGATGGCCATAATGATGATGATGATTATTTTAATGAAGGATCTGTGAACTGAGACCATGTGTATATCATTTTTATAAACGGATCTCTATGTATGCACTATGTACGTACGTATGTATGTATGTACGTAAGCTTATCTGTCTGTCTATCTGTCTGGGCGTGTCGGTAGCCGTGCATCCGTGTATATGTCTGCGCTAGCTCTGTGTGTATGCTTGCTTGCTTGCGTGCGTATGTATGTATGATATATAAGCGTATATGTGCAAGGGTGCGAGGGTGTATCTATCTCAAAGTAGGATGATGGCGATGCGCCAAGATGCGCCGCTTCTGGCAGCGCCGGTCCTGGCGCCCCTCTCGCCGCGTAATGTGTCATCCATCAGCCGTGACCAACGCATGGCTACGATGACTACGCGTCGCCGTTGGGAGGGGGGGGGGGGGCGGAAAGGGTCGACGCGCGGAGGGAACCGCGGGGGGATGGGAAGGCACTGAAGGAATCGCGGGGCTACAAGAGACATGGAAGGAATGGCGGGGATGGCAAGTCACGGAAGGATTCGCGGGGGTAACAAGACACGACGAACAGACTCGTAGAGGTAGCAAGGCACGGAAGGATTGCGCGCGGGGAGGGGGGGGGGGCTGGCAGGGCACGGAGGTAATCGCAGGGTGGCCAGAGACACGAAAGGAATTGCGGGTTTGGCCAGTCAAGGGCACGACTACCTTTACCCTGCAACCGCTAAGGCGACAAAGATGCCGTCGTTGTGATGATCACCATGATTACCATCTTTGTCATCATCATCATCATCACCATCATCTTCTTCATCACCGTCGACGCTGTGTTCCTCGTACCGTGTCCAAACAGTGCAACTCAGCAGGCGTTAGCATAATTATCTTCTTCTACTACTACTACTACGAATACTGCCACTAAACCTCCCAAACGTCCCGACTTCCCTGCAGTCGCCGGTAGCCTAATAGGGGTGGGTCAGCGACGCCCGTGCCCTGACAGAGCACCTCTCTCTCACATGACCTCCTCACCTGTCTTACAACCTAAAGGTTCTAGCATTTCGAATCCCCATAAGTCCAGCAGTAGTGGCGCCCGGTTGGCATCTAGCAATATAGCTCTATAAGGGCAGCTTTTGCTTCTGCTGCTGATGATGATTCTGTTTCGACGGGGCTCTTCAAGGCCCCGAGCAGAAACACAAGGAAATAGCGATGTAAGGCACAATGACAAATTAGCTACTAATACATTATGGCGGTGACAACTAACGGCGACGAAAAAACACCACCAAAATTACAAGATCACTTACCACCTCGAGACATAATATCAACTACACCTAGAGTAATAATAATAATAAGCATAGACGTCGCTGTTGTTGTTAAACGCAACATAAATGCGAACGAACAACTTCGACATTTCTAGTGTCAAGCATTGCAAAGTCACGATGACGACTTGGATCTGAAATAAGGGCTTTTGCTTGCCCACTCTTGCTTGATATTATCGTCTCAGTAGGGCATAGGGTTGGATAAGCTTGTCGCGACGCATATCTGATCGCAAAGCCATATTTCCAAACAAAAGATACTACTAGAACACTGACTTGTGTTCTACAGAGCAGTACAACCAAGAAACCAAGAGACGCCTGATTCTGGATAAACGCCAAACAGTAGAGGAAGGGGGCTAGGCGCAGGACCGTAGTATGATCCAACAAACATCCGATTATGACATCCGCACAGTACAACGCAAACAAATGCGCGAACAAAAATTTACGTCGAGTGTCTAGTGAGCAGCAAGCAAAAAAAACCGCACTCACCACTTATACACGCGACAACGGCTATAACACCAATAAGAACAGCAACATCAAACAGCACAACAAAAACAGTAAGTGCAACAACGAGAAAATGTACAAGGACGACAACAACAAAAACAACAACAAAAAAGTTCAATAACAACGACGACGAAGACAACAACAGCAACAAAAAAGTGCAACAACAACAACAATAATCGCGAATCGCGGCAAGATAAATCGCAGAGAAACCTCATGGTTGGTTAACTTGGGCTGACGGAAATGTTGGCGTGGTTACGGTTGTTTGGGGTTGTTCGACGTAATGCAGGAGCCACAACAGCACCTAGGCGGTATCATAGATCGTAGAAAACAGAGTGCTACCACCAGCGTTGGCCTTAACGATTGTGGCGTGGGCAAAATATCAGCAGTAGCAGCAGACAACCTACTGAACAGACACCCAACACCAGCTGCGGTTACCAGCTGACACCTATAAGAAAGACCAGCATGTAGAGGGTATTATTGGTCAAAAGAATGTGGTTGTTGTTGTCGTTGCTGATGAGAGCAGCGATAATGACAATACTTATGCTAATTGTGATGATGATGATGATGATGATGGTGATGATGATAATAATAGTGGTAAGAATATGAATAACGACAAGAGAGTGCTGGAGCGGTATATAATAAAGGGATCCTACAAAAACAAGAGGGACAACCACAACAACAACAACAACGGCAACAAGCAACAGCAATAGTGACAACAATAGTAACAACAATAATAACAACAACCATAGTATCAACAACACAACAATAATAACCAAACAAAAATCACAATAGTAACAATAACAGCAGTAACAACAAAGATGTCGGGAAGCACCGAGCAAACGAGCGACCGGGTGTTCAACACACATGTTGGGAGTGCACTGTGTAGCAAAAACAAACAAACAAACCACCAAACAGGCTGGCACGTTCGTTGTCAGCTCATAGAGCAGCCTAACTGCTTCCATTACCATCACACCACTGCTGGCCCTGCTGCTCCCGCCACGTCTAGGGCTGGTCATACACAACATAAGTGGCATTCGTTGCTCTGGCTTCGTTGCACGCACTGCAGCAACCCAATCCCACCGACTGTTCGCTCGCTCGCATCAGGGCTCCGGAACTACAGGGTCCAAAGCCTGCTTGCATAAAGAAACATCGGAACAAAAATATTTAGCGGTACGAACTGACGTCTTTCTTCCCCTTCCCTTCCGAGAGTCGCCTACTGTCGAAAAAAAATTACATACTCCTGCTAGAGCGGCCAAAGAGTACTATGACCTATTACTATTATTACTACTACTACTACTACTACTACTACTAAATAAGCTTTTTGGGCTGACCCTCAGCCAATATTTAACGCCCACGGGACTGCTTTTCGTACTGCTTCATCGATGGACCCCCACAAGTATACAAATATGCTTAGGGTAGGGCTTGAACCCGCGCAGAGATGAGCTGAGGTCAGGTCAGATTCACTTTTGGTGGTAATGGTACACGAGGTGAATGGAAAGAAAAATAGGAGGAATGCAGTACTCGATGCGTTCATTGAGAGCAATGTGTCAAAAAGCTTACTCGCTCGTTAGTCTGCGTTGCCTTGCACGTTTACGTCTTAATATATATATATATATATATATATAAACATAGAGAGAAAGAGATCCATAGAGCTATGAAACATACTCCAATGACAACACTGTATGCCCGTTGTCGTTGAGGCTTCGAGGGGATAAAAAAGTTTTCAGGCTAACCCTCAGCCAAGATTTAACGTCCACGGAACTGCTTTTCACATTGCTTCATAGACGGACCCCCATAAATACAAATGTGCAACGGTGGGGCTCGAACCCGCGCACCTATATGTCTCCTCCGGCTACAAGGCGCAGACTTAAGCCACCACGCCACCGGGCTCGACTCGGGGGGATATCATCGCACAACTTCTCCTCCCATCCCCCTCTGCCCGCCTTTCCCAACACCAACCACCACAACCAACACACAGAATCCAGCCTAGTAGCAGTAGTAGTGTCGGCTATCCAATATGAATGACAAAGTGACTAACCAGCAAAAGACGGATCGACGATCGCTTGTTTTTTCTGCCTCTCTGCTGCTGCTGAAATTTCCCTATCGCAACCCCACCTCGCTATTCTGCCACTCGAATCTCGCGCTATTCTCCCACTCAAATCTCGCGCTGAGTTATTTAATTCACCAGCAGTCGTCGTCGTCGTCATCATCATCATGCTCATCCTGCTGCTCGTCTTTTCCACCCACTTGTCTTTCCCCACCACCACCTCCTTCTTCTTCTTCTTCGACGACGACGACGATGGTCAAGGAGTATTCTGGCGGCGATCACCTCCGAGAGAGAGTAGAGAGGAGTCGGCCAACGCATCTCCGTCACGTCGAGGTTGCTCTGCTCATCATCTAGCGGCGCGGCCACCACACAACAAAAACGATGACGCCGCCTACAAAGCGGAGGACCTCGGCTTCCGTCGTCTGGCCTGGGATCGTTCGTTCATCCGACCATTCCTACGTCTCTCCGTCTCTGCGTCCGTCCGACCTAGGAGGAACCAGCCAGCCAGCCGCGCTACCTCACTGTGAATCCCCAGCGGAGCTTCGAGGTCGTTTTTTTTTTCGGCTTCGCTTCGCCTCTGCCCGCCGTGCCCACCTTGCGGACGAAGGCAGGCGTGCGGGAGGCTGCCGCACGGACCCGAAAAGGATGCTGATGCTACTGCTGCTGCTGCTGCTGCCGGAAAAGTCCATCGGGGCCGATTTTGGCGAGTCGAATCCCGTTGCTGACGGACGACGCCCCTATACAGCGACGCAATATACCCGCGTCTAGCGTAACGGGAATCGCTTGATGCTACTGCTGCTCTCGGTGGCCGGAGGCTGATGCGGTGATGGAAGCCAAGGACGACGCTGGTTCCTTGTTGTTGTTGTTGTTGTTGTTGTTGTTGTTGTTGTCGTTGTTGTCGTTGTCGTTGTTGTTGTTGTTGTTGTTGTTGTTTTGTTGCTACTGTCGTCGTTGTCGACGTCGTTGTAGAAAAAGGCATCCCGAACCTCGGAATATGCATCTATCTATCTATCTATCCAACTACGCAGCCCATAAATACATAAATTCATTCATCCGCATCTTGCCTGCCTGTTCTTCCCGGCCGGTACTCGTGCGACCCGGCACTGAAGAGCGGAAGAAGAACAAAATCGCCCTGAATAAGGGTCAAATAGGACATCACAGGACCGTTTATATATATATATATATATATATACATTTTTTAAATTTTTCAATTCAGACGTGGTTTATTTACGGAACTGCATACATTCACATGCTTAGTTCTCGTTATGAAAAGTGGTACAAGGGTTTGGGAATAAATGGAGAAAAAGAAGAAGATAAAGCAGCAGATAATACCTACGAGTATATTATATTATTGGCGATACTGACATACAAGGCAAACGAGCACACTGAGCTATAACTTCATAAACATTTTAACTCGAAATGACAGGCGAAAACTACATATTATATATATATATATTACAGGCGAAACATACATATATATATATATATATATACATACATATACATTGGTCGCGCACTGTCGGCATCGAACGATTGTTCAAATAGACAATGTACGCAGACATCGTTGGGTTACGTCGTTCGCGAACATATCCGTGTATATGTACGTTTATATATATATATATATATATATATATATATATGTATCCGGTCCAACAACCGTTTGTTGAAAGCACCTCGAGTTTGCTTATGTGAAGTACGTCCTTCAGACATCGACATGTGCGTCGACACGCACACACTTCCACAGATTGTCCTTCGACAGGAACTCGCAGAAGCGTCGCCACACTCACTCCACACACGCCCACACACGCACACACAGCTGCGAGCAAGAGAGGAACTGTGCTGCCCCACTGCTGAGCCGCGGTCAGGCGGACGTCAATTTCTCTTTAAGTCGGCGTGCGCGGATCGAGTTCGACGTCTCGTTGGCTGTGCACGGACAGCATCGTTGTGCTGGCGACGACAGCAGCAATGACTACGACGACGACGACGATGAACGACGCTTTTTTGCAGCTGTCAGCCAACCAGCTATGCGTCTGTTATCCTGCACAAGTTAGTCTGTAGAGCTGCGGCTCGACGTCCTAGGAGCCGACAAGACGACGAGGATGTTGCTGCAACTTCTTGCAATGGCTTCCTCTCCTGGTCGGCCCGGTCCGCGCGGGGCAAAGAAATCGCCCCACCCCCCCCCCCTTCCACCCCCACTGCCGACCATGTCATAGGTTCCCTTCAGCCCAGCGCCTTTACCCAGCGCCTCTCACCCCATCTGATCGACACGGCTGCCGCTGCCGTGCAGAAGATGTGCAGCGCCGTGCACTGCCCCGGGGGGGGGGGGTGACTGAGTGCCGGCAGGCCTCTTACTGCAATCTGTTGTAGCAGCTTCGCAAGCCTTCCAGTGGTCCACCAACATCGCCGCCACCATTGCTGTCACAACAGCAACAACAACAACAGCGCAGCAAGTTGCATCAACAATAAAAATAACGACTTCAACATAAAACAACAACAGCAACAACTCTAACTAGAACAGCAACGACTCCAACAAGAACAATAGCAGCAACAACAACAACTACTACTACAATAGCAGCAATAGCTGAAGCAACAGCAGCAACAACAACTACAGATGTAATACCAGAAACAAGAGCAACAACAACAACAACAATAACGGATGTAATACCAACAACAACAACAACTACATCTGATGTAATACCAGACGCAACAACAACAGATGCAATCGCAGAAGCACCAACAACAACAACAACAGGTGCAATACCTGAAGCAGCAGAAGCAGCAACAACAACAGATGCAATACCAGAAGCAAATGCAACAACAACAACAACAACAAATACAGTTATGCAATGGATCCCGGCGACGTTGGTTTGGATGCCTTGTAGCCTCTTTTCGCCGGATAGGCAGCCATGCACGCACACCTATGTACATCGCATATCAAAACAGCAGCAGCAACAGCAGCATCATCGAGTCAGCCCAACATCTATATCCATACAATCCTCGAGTCGAGGGGCGTTGAAACCGGACCAGGCTAGACCTACCACCCCGCGAGGACGCCGCCGATGAGGCAATCATTCATTCAGCGGTTAGGCCGCCGGTCTTGTAGGGGCATAGCCCGGAACACGAGAGCTAGGCTGCTCGTTAATTCTTGCCAGGCCGGCGCAGCGATAGAGACCAACTATGCAGGTTGCTGCTCCCGCTTTTTCTGTTGTGGTTGTTGTTGCTGCTGTTGTTGACGTTGCTCTCGTTAGTGCAACCAAGCAAACGATGGCTATTCCAGCCTCGAAACCTGCCCGATCTACTGGTGTGATGTCGCATCGCATAATATGGTATGCAACGAGTCTATACTGACACACGCGGGTGTCTCCGCGGAATTCCCCGTATGCCATTGGCACGGTGTCATCCGATCTAACGGGACGATTATTCTTAACGGATACTTCAATGCGTCGTGTCGCCTCTTGTTCTCCTTTATGGAAACGCACGGCAGAACTCGTGGTCTCAGGTAACTTTCAGCGTTCGCCGAGAATAGTGCATCAGTCACCACACCAGCAGCAACAACAACAACCAGTGCTTCTAGCAAACCTATAAAAACCACAACAACAACAACAACAACAACAACAAATAATCTTACATATTTACTCCTAACCTTAAGGGCTGGAGTAATAATGGTTACCGATCAGCCGAGCGTGCCTGATCATCGAACGCTACGGAGTCTGTGTCTAGAGCGATATTGAGGATAAGCAAACATTTCTCTTTGGTTGTCACCGTATCCTCTCGACTGTCACCCTGCTTACTAGCCCAGAAACACATAAAAACAGTTTCTACACATAGAATGAGAGAAGGCAACAAAAGGCCAGTAAGTCCTCAAAAGCCCTCCAGTCAACATCATGGGCATCACGAGAAAATATTGCAGAAAGTTCCCTATCAAGCACAAGCTTAAAACGTATGCGTTGAATAATAATAATAATAATAGCTGCTACCACCATATAGAAACATACTTATTCTACCCTACGGATATATGCTAGCTAATGTGAGAGGCGTTTAGCGTGTCGATAGCTAGACCTGGCTGTGAACCTGGTCTCGTTGTCTATCGATGTACCAAGATTCGACATCCGAGTGTCGATGGCCCTAGGATACGACAGCCGATACAGAAAGCCCCATATGAGAGTAAGTGCACGAGTATAAGTAGTAGCGACATACGAATATTAGTTGAAGTAACAGCACGAGTCGCATCAATAGTCGCGAAAGGGCAAACTGGCTCCACGCGTGTCAATAAGTTTTGTGTTGCGGTTGTTGGTGTGATGCTTGTTGCTGTTGTTGTTGTCCGCTTTCTTGCCGTCTGATTCAAGCCCTACCGCGAGCAATAGCGGGAGTCGAGCGCAAGCAGTTGACCAAACTTCTGACCGACAGCCAAGCGTGTACATGCTGTGATGTTTCCCTAAACCCCCGATTTCTCCATTTCCCTGGTGGCTGGCGACGTTCGGCTAATCCGGTGGACAGGTTGGAAAACGGCGGCGACCAGTGTCCAGAGTTGTGCGTCGTAAATGACGAAGATGACATTTCACCGTTTCCGATTGACCGACCGACCGGTATGATCTGGCGGCCAAAAGGAAATTGGGAGTTGTGCACGCGAATCGCCCGGTGGGGACAAGTCGAGACGGTGTTCGAGATAATGAGAAGTCCATAGAAAGAGAACCACCAGGCCAAGAGAAATTGCTTCGACACGTGTCGAACACAGCGTCACATGGGCACCCACCACGGGACTGCCTAACTAGCGTACGAACTTGACCCACTAGTTACGATTAGTGTGTGCTATTTGTGCGAAGGCAACTCGAGTTCTGCACCGCGAGAGATGGCCCGCCAGAAGTCTAGCGTAAAGTCTCTAATGTAGGAGTGTTCGTTCATTTGAGGATACTCGAGCAGACGACGACGACGACAACGACAACAGCAGCAGCAATGGCAACCACGAAAACTCGGATGAGTCTCTAAGTCTCTCAGACAGCGATGGCACATGCGGCGGCGAGAGGAACACAGCTGCCCCCGCTCCCAAAAAGTTCGTCAGCAGAGAAATACCAGCCCTAGAAAATCCTCCTCATAAATTAGGCTTTGCAGCAAAGCGTTCGAGTGACTGAATTAGTTCCTTTTTCAGCTGGCCGTCCCGGGCGGAGCTCATCCCGTCTTTTTGTCTCCTGTACTTCGTCTTTTCTTGAGGTCCTTTGTTATCCAATAATCACTTAGCAGCTTCATTCGTGTACAGTCGTGTGGGTCGGCGGATTCAGACCGAAGAGTCGTGGTCAATCCCATGAGGACCGGGTTGAGATCTTGTGGATGGTTCGATTTATGGTAAGGTGGGTCGTCGACTACCGATCGGTCAAGAGATGGACTTGGAGGAAAGTCGTCCAACTTTATCACTTCAGTACTTGACTTCTCGTCGTCCGATCCAAGCACGCATGCGAGCAAGCTACTCACCTCGAAAGTTACGTGCACGGCCCACAGGTGTCGTTGTCGTTGCACGTTCAAGCTGACAGTTATTTATCCCACTGTTATGTTCGTTGACATCCGACAGCAGCGGCGGTGAAGACGACGAAGCTCGGCGACTCAATACATCGGCACCCTGAAAACGAACCACAGAAAACAACGCCCACAGATAAGACAAGATGAACGACTGAGACAAACTGCCCCACTGCAATTCGTAGAAATAGACTTATCGGCCTTCAGGCTTCTTTATCTCACTCTCTCTCTCTCTCTCTGTCGTTTTCATCTTTCAGAGAGCGTTCACTTTACTGTGCAAGACTGTAGACACTGCAGGACCAGGACAAGTCAGTAGAGTACACAGCAGAGTACGACTAGGTATACATAACACTTTCTGTTGTGATGGTGAGGCGACCTTCCTTTGGTTGGGCCTTAATCAGGTCGGGGCTTGGAGGGCGTCTCAACACAACCATCATCAGCTTTGCCTTGTAGAGCACTGAGCGCCGACACGAGCGTCAGGACACAGACATGCCTCTTACTCCCATGGGCCACTTTTCATCGTTTCGCTAATGAAAAGGCTTAGCACAGCAGGACGATTTCTCACATTGTGCGAGTGCCTCGCATACCTACCCACCTTCCTCACCTACCAAATGACATACGCCTACCGATAATACAATGATAAATTCTATTTGCAGCAAACCAAGTAGTTTTGTACGCGCAGTACAAATATCAAATTAGGCCGCTCACCGTATACGTAAATTGGCAAGAGTGGGCAAACAATAACATACGAACTCAATTACTTTAAAATGCATGATTTTATCCATCTAATAATGTGCAAACCGCCTATCGCTGTTAATAGTGCCTTACTTGCTATCAACACGCATACACAGCAGTAGATCGCGTGTTTCGCTAGAAACAAGGTCAATAAACGCATAGCAGCCAGATATTAAAATGACGAGTAAACATATTGTACTATTTGACATATGTGAACTGCTTACGTGGACGCGCGAGCAATGCACAAGTCGAAGCCGTACAACGTATTTTGGACTCCCGGCAATCAAATCATGGAAAAGCTGTACAAACACAGAGGGTGACAAGCATCCTATAATTTTAAAGCCTAGAATTAGTCGCACCACCATCAACAATAACAATAATAACAACAACAACAACAACAACAACAACAAAGCCGCCATCGCCACGCTAACAATATCATACTATTCCTACACTGGGAGTTCTAATACTGTTACGGTCATGGTTGTCACACATTACACAACACAGCCAAGGGAACTTCCTTCTACCAGAGTTGGTATGCCGATGCCGCTATAATGGAAATTGTCGTCTGTGTCAAACTGGCAATGACGATTGACAGGCCAGCAGACGGACGTAATCCACACCACCAAGCGAGAGATTGGCGGCCAGAAACTGAACCCGAAAGCAGAGGTGAACGAACCTCTGTAGCGAGTGCACCACCTCCACCACTACGACTGACGGACAATGCGACACTCTGGCACGAACTCAAACCTTCTGCATCGGTGTCATCAACGAAAATAACTTCAAGCTTCCCCACCTCTGTTCACCGGCCAGAAACAACAATGAGCCTAGGCTAACTGGTTGATGATGACTCGATGGACTCGTCCTCAGAATCTACGACAAGCCTTCAGCACATTCGTGCGAGTTGACACGAGTCACGAGGGATTCTCCTTTGCCTGCGTGCTGTCTGTCCGTCAGTGTTCTGGTCGTATTGATCGTCGTTGCTCTTGCTGTCCTCTACTCGGAGGTTTGCTGAGGTTTTGTTTCACAACAACACCAACACCGACGAGTATCAGACGAAGTGTCCAACGGCTGAGAGGTGTGGAATGGCGGCGAGGTTGGCAGAGTGTAGACATCGAATGATGATGATGATGTCGTCTCAATATCAGTATCACGGCGACGAGAGAAGAGATTCGAATGATCCAACTCCACAACTAGTGTTTCGTTCACTAAGGGAGCCATGCCTCCTCTTCCTTCGATTAGACTGAATGACTCGGCTGTGCTTGCCCGGCCTCGAAACGAGCGCGGCCCGTGAACTTTTGCATCGCACTATTTCCCCACCGAACTCCAGATTTGTCCGGGTCCAGTTAGCTTGTCGTTGTTCGCTGTTATGACGACATCATACATCCGATTGCGGAATTTACATATCCCTAGCGGGCCGGCCGGCCGCCCGTCTCGTCACCGAATTCCGATAAACGAGTCGGCTAAACAAACATATGCCGTTCAACAGCGAACTCTTATAACGCAAAGCCGTCTACTTCGTCTCGAGTGCGTCTGCTCGAAACACGATGTCGCGTATCTGTACCGAGACACTGCCCGAAGATCCCGTTTCTGTACCATTCTGGACATATGCAAGCTTATGTCTACACCCAGAGGCTAGACAACTTGTGAAAGTGAATAAAACTGAACTGAATGTATACAGTAAGTACTTTTCAAGTCATACTCAATCAATTATTCATATTCGTTCGTCGATGTAACAATGGCCGACGTCACATCTAACCGTGGTCAGTTGGACACCAAAGTTTGACAAAGTCTAACTCAGATCACCGACTACAGCGCCATATAATGGCGCAAATCGAAGCGACCATCCGTTGCACCAAAGATGCTCTGTATAACAGAGCTCACGTTTTCGCAGTGAAACGGTTAGCACTGAATTACAGGATTACACAAATGCGCATAAATAGTATTATTGAGCAATACAAATATGCGCCTAATAACAACAATAATGACTGCTCGTTCATACCCCACAATCAAGAATAATAATAATAATAATAAGGCCTGTGGTAAACCAGTGGAGAAAAATGGCCTCCACCCATTGAGCTGCATCAAGAGCCAAGGTCGGGCCCCTAGGCACACCGAACTAAACTCAATAATTCAAAGAGCTCTCCGGAAAGCGGGAATACCTAGCATGCTGGAACCCAGGGTAGGACTACATGACGATAACAGTCCTGACGGTGTGACCATTGCGCCGTGGGAAAAAGGCAAATGCCTGGTTTGGGATGCGACAGTATCCTGCACGGCCGCACCGTCTTATTTATGCCACAGCGCGACGGAGGCGGGATGGGTTGCCGAACATGCAGAAAAAGAAAAGTGGCGTAAATACACAGAGTTAGAGCATAGATACAATTTCGTGCCGATCGCAATGGAAACATTGGGCCCGGTCAGCAGAAGTACAAGGAAATTTATAAAATACTTAGGTGATCGAATACGAGCAAACACCGGGGATATACGCGAAGACGAATTTCTGAGGCAGCTGCTTTCCCTGGCAGTTTGCAGAGGAAATGCCGCGTCGATATTAGGTGCGATGGGCTGAGAATAGCTAGATGGTAACCACGAAATAACGAGGATACACATTCACACCTGACAATTGTATTGTCCTAACACATAATAATGATAAATAATAATAATAATAATAATAATAATAATAATAATAATAATAATAAAATAATAATAATAATAATAATAATAATAATAATGTGCTAAATTCTGTATTGGCACCGCTCTCTCTCTCTCGGCTGACTTGTGGCTGTACTCGTGTCTTCATCACTGTACGGTGCTCTGACGAAACAGAAAACAACAGACCCACTAGCATCCCTTTCGTTCACGACACGGCTGGCATTCAACTTCAGTTGGGTGAGTGGACGTCAGACGGTGTACTTTAAAAAGACTTTTCGGGCTGACCCCCAGACATGATCTTTCTCCTCCGGTCGCAAGACACAGGCGAATGCACCACGCCACCACCGGGCTCGACAGCCCACTTTACAATGGACGTCTAGTCTGAGATAACTTCTCGCCACTCGACAATGTAGTCAGTGTGAGCGTATCACATTTACAGCGTGGCCCGCCAGACGTCTGGACTTCACCTCTGATTGAGACACTTCTCTCATATCCTCTACAACTTCCCCTTCGCCGCCGTCTCTAAACAACTTGTGAAAGTGTCTTCTCTCTCTCGCCCTTCCTCCCTCCCTCTTTCCATTCCGCTGGATCATTCACTCATTCACATTCGAGCCAATTGTTCTTCTTTTTTGAATCAGCATCGCGTCTCTATAGCATCGCGTTAGCATATAGATATCTTTATAACGAGGTTGGTCATTAGAAAGTCCCATCCGTCTCAAACTAGCAATTGGCCAACCCCAGAACAGGACAGCCACTTGTGCTGACCGCAACTTACCGCCCTGAAAGTGTAGGCGTCAAGGCGGTCCCGACTGGTGGCGGGCGACCGTTCGACCATTGGTCAGTTGGCTCAGTTGTCGTCTCGTCGGCCGTTAGACAAAAGAAGACCTTCCTTCCGCCCGGTCTCGAGATCGGACACCAGCTAATCACCGTAGCGCGGCTTCAGCGAACAGCAGTAACAATGCCTCTCAGTCGACAGAGTTGGTGGCCGTCACATTCGTCCTTTTGTTGTCCCTGTCCTCGTCGTCGTTGTCGTTGTTGTTGTTGTTGCTGTTGTCGTTGTTGTTGTAGTTGTTGTTGTTGTTGTTCTTGTTGCTGTTGTAGTTGTTGTTGCTGCTGTTGTTGTTATCGACGTTGCTGTTGTTGTAGTCGTTGTTGTTTCTATCAAGGCCCAGTCAGCGCTCAGCAATAATAATGGTCAATGACTGCTATCAAGACGAACGTCCCCTTTGTAGACATTCAGACGGAACAGGAGGCGACGGGCCTTTAGGTCTTTTCTTTCAGGACAACCGGATCAGGTCGTGCTTGTGCCGCTTCATCGGTACGCCGCCGGAACACTGCTAGCAATAAGCGTTACAGTGACAGGACCAACAGTACCAGCGGCAGTAGCAGCAGCAGCAGAAACAAGTGCACCAGCTATAACCAGCGTACCAGCAGCAGCATCAGCAGCAGCTGCAGAAGTAGCAGCAACAATTGCGGAGGGAAGACTACAATTACCACTACAATGTTACCACCACCCACTAACCCACCCACCCACGATCACCGCCACCACGGCGACTCCCACACAAGTAAGGACCATAACCACCATGATCAGCTCATTACCCGTGAACAACAGAAGCAGTGAGTCGTGCATCCTGCCCTTCTCCTTGCGGATTCCTTGCTCAGCCTGGCCTGACATCGCTAATTAGCGGGCAGGCCAGCCGGGCGGGCAGCCCACAGACCGACCCACCACGCTGAAGCAACGTCGTATCACTCGTCCTTTTTCTTCGCACTACCTGAACTGAGCCAACTTGGAGCCAACTGAACCCACCGACGCACCGATGAACCCACCACAGTGAAGCAACGGATCGGCGACCCGCTTCCTCTCCTAACCGCCTGAGCGGAGCCTTGGGCCAACCCTCCAACCAAAACGAACCCACCACAGTGAGGTTCCCGCCACAGTGAGGTTCCCACCACAGTGAGGTTCCCTTTTCTTCTCCTCACTACTCCCACCGCAGTGCAGCATCGCCGCGCTCTTTCGTCTCATCCTCACTAACTGAACTCAGCATTGCCAACCATGCCACTAACCAGCCGACCTAACTTGTAGAACTCACGTAAGCCAGGATGACTATGATGATGACGCACGTGGTAGTCCTCTACAGTAGCCACCACCACCACCACGTGCATTCATATCCACAGCGAGTATCCGCTCCCTATCCCAGTGGATACGGGTTGGATGCATGCACACCAAATCCGCCATACACCTGCCACCTCAGTCACAAGCGCTTGCCGAGGGCACTTCAGTAGAGAACTGTGAATGACTCTGTAATCCATGATCAGTATATGCGCAGTCGCCCAGCCACCACGTTTGAATGTTGTTGTTGTTGTAGCTGATGCTGCCACTGCTGATGTGGATGTTATTGCTGTTGTTGTTGTTGTTGATGTTGTTGTTGTTGTTTTCATCGTCGTTATTAAACTGACAACTACCACACGAAAGCTATCTGTTTTTCTTGCTATTAGTTCCACGACTATTAGAGCTGGAACGAGAACTACTACGACTACAACTGTTTGTTACTCCTGAGAATTCCATTTGAATTGCTATACATCATAGTAGCAGCAGACGACGGCAGACCCCAAGCAAATCGAGTTGTCATCTTGTCTGAAACGGCAATCTTTTTAGGCAAACCAACAACAACATTAGTAGCAACAGCAGCAGCCATAACAACTATCATCTTGTTACCGACGAGCCAAGGACGCCTAATATGGCAAACCTCATCAAAAACTCGGCCAACTGGCAATAAGAGCAACTTCAGCCGTCGGCTGCATGAACTACAGGTCGTCTCTACAGGTATATACTTGTCAAAAGGAAAATGCCGCCTCTGCAACTCTGATGTGAGAGGCGACCGTACGTTTGTGGTATGGTCGCCATATATTTTTACAACGATTAACTCGCTCGCAGTCATACCAATAAGCCGAATAAAACATATATTATAAATGGATTTAGGTTACGGTTATGATGAATAAAGAAACAAGTATTGAATGAGAATTTATGTCCGCTCTTATCTAGTCTGTTCCACGAACACGCCCATGATACGATCCCACGTTTCCACTAAGGCGCTGGTTTCGCCTCGTTCCGCAATCTCTTCTGTAATATATATATATATATATATATATATATATACATATATAGGTTGGCTACCTTATTCTAAAATCTCGATTGTTAAGATCGGCTCAAACTCAAAACGACAAATCTCGATTCGCTAGTCAACGACCTTGTCCTTAAGAACACAGGAGATCGCTGCTAAACGGTAGATAAAGCGGCGATCCCCACCGCCATCCGCAGATAGTATAGACGGCGCTTTGAAGTCTTTCCGCATCCACCTATATGTTTTTACTTCTTACCCCTTGCCTCCGGAGCCCTTCCACGTGTAGTGTTCTACTCGTTCGAGATTTTCTTGTTTTCTCCTGAAAGGCAAAGGGCGGTACCGTCTCCGGGTGTCTCTTTGTCGGTCGAAAATCTATCGAAGTGAATCGAAAACGCAAAGCGCACTAGCCACTAGGTGGGCGTCATACGACCCGTAGTAGCCGCCATGTTCGTTACAGTATTGTGGCTGTAGTAGAGGATGAAAAACCCTGCAGAGCCACTAGCGTAGCTCCGCCTCGAACAGACAAGATGACTGTTGAACGATGAACTGTAAGATGACGAAGACGATGACGACGACGACGACAACCACTGATTCAGGACAGGTCACTTGCACGTGCGGCGGGGGGAGAGCAATGCGAGCACGTCGCCGGTGACGACTGACAAAGAACTGCCTATCCCAACTCCATACACTCGAAACGGAGAGTCGGTGCTTTGACTGGCGGCCGGTCATCATCTGAATGATCTGCCTGCCAGTCGGTCGATCAGAAACGCTGACCGAAGCGGCTGAACTGAGTTCGCGCAGGCATTGATTGTCCTTGTCCTTCGCCACCGCTGACCCATACTCGTACATACATGCGTACGAACGTACCACGGTTCCACATCGAAGATCAGTTCCAGCCGGCTGGCTGGCTGGCTACCTCGACCTAGACGCTAGACGCCGCGAACCACCAACCCACCACTCACAATGGAGAAGCTGTTCTTCCCGAAAACCCGAACTGCGAGCACGGCCCCGGGCCTGAGTCGCAACAGGCCAATAAACGTCTCCTGACCTCTGCTCTCAATCTCCTCTCTCTCTCTCTCTCTATATATATATATATATATATATATATATATGCGTCTACTCCTGCAAGACCTGTTAGCTTTAAAGCTACAAAGCTTCAAACAAACGACGCGACAGCGAGCGACCCAACCAGCCAGCCAGCCAGGACGGAAAGCAGCAGGAAGGAACCCAAGTAGCCCGTACTATTCAGTGCTAGCCAGACACCGCCGAAACTGCGCCCTCTTCTCCGCCCACACTTCCTTAATTCCCAATTATTTCATGTTTGCTGCCACTGCCACCACCACCACCAGTACCCCCAGCACCCCCAGCGATCTGCCCCTTAAGTCCCTTCCTTCCCGACCATGTCGTGGTCGTGATCGTTGTTGTCGTAGGACATCCTCGTTCGTTCGATCGATCGTTCGACCTGGCTGACAGCTTCAGCAGGCGTGTTCAGCAAAGGCGGGACAGCACGCTATGCCACGTTGTCATTGCCATCAGCAGCAGCAGCACTGGCAGGCATTAGGAGCAGTCGGCTCCTTTGTTGTTGCTGCTCTCTGTCGGCTTCGTCGTCGTCGTCGTCGGCGGCCTTGTCCTCTCGTCGCGTTGTATGGCGGCGCCGAGTACAGGACACGAGCATTTGTCTATAGCGTGACGTACCTAGAGGAGGTTCTCAGCAGCGACCGCGGCGCCGCTGCTTTGACCGCCGACAGTCTTCCGCAATACCGATGACGACGACGACGCCGACGACAACAACAGCAGCCCCAAGAACAACAACAATAACAGCAACAACCACAGCCGCAAGAATAACAGCAACAACAACAACCACCGCAACCGCACCAACAGCAACAACCACCACAAGAACAACAACAACAGCAACCGCACCAACAAAAACCACAACAACAATAACATTGACAATGATTATGAGTATGGTGGTGATGATGATGGTAACGCTTGACGTTATGACGGCCGACAAATAAGACGGGCCACGCAAGCACATCTTCTTTCTATCATCTTCTTCACGAATTCTATCGAAGACGAGAGATGGACATGTCGACAATGAATGACAACATCACCCCTCACATCAACAGCCCTGCCCTGTTGCTCCAGCCAACCAAACGCGAGAGTTTGGAGAGGTCGAGGTAGTCGGTCGACGTCAGAACCGTAGATAGACGCAGATCGGCAATCTTACCCCCCCCCGCCCCCCCCGCCCCGCGCTCCCCTGATGGCCTCTACCACTGGATTAGACTCTTCAGCAGCAAGACTCTGGCAGCTAGCAGGAAAAGTCGGCAACAGGAGAACAATCGAAACTGTCTGTAACCGACGTGACTCTGAGCCAGGCTGCGGGTCCTCGCAGCACATCTCCTCTAGCCTCGCTCGATTCGAGCTAATCGACAATACCCCGCGAGCGCACCTCGCCCAAGTCATCATGCCATGCGGTATTTTACATCGTACGTAAGCAACAGAGGCAAGAGTCTTTGCTTTGAGACAGGCTGCTTTAGCACACTGCATACTAAACTAGAAACGATTAAAAAAAAAAATATATATATATATATATCAGGTTAAAAACGAATAATTATATGACTGGAACAAAAGCACATGCGCTCACATGAAACCACAAATAGAGGACGAGGGCAGCTCAAGCAAGCAGTCGATCTATGTATCCATATATTCGAAGCCATTGAAAGCATTTCTGAACATCCCTCCAGGTAAACGCCGTCTACCACGTCCGCAAACCTTGTCCTGGTCGAAAATAGTTCGTGGACCTACTTGACACGCTTGCAGAGAACCGGATCAAAATGGGGAAGTGCCTCCCCCCCTGCCCACACAAACGCGTTCCAGGTATACAGGAAACCCTCTTTTCTTCCTTGTTTCTTCTACCTGTCATGATCTCCATATCTGGCTGTCCCTCATGAGGAACTACATACAGTACACGTTCAGGAGGCGTAACAAGGCCAAATTGACATTGGTACACGGGAGCCCCATATGTGATGGTGATGCTGATGATAATGGACGCCACCGCCGCGACCGTTCACCGACCGATTTGCAGCAGATAGAAAAGTCACAAAGAGCGCGAGTAAGCGTGCTCACTTGCTTGCGTGCGTCTTAGGGAGGCGAGCGGCTGACGACTAGCGACCGGCGAGCGAGAAACTGCGAAAGCAGGTCCAACCGACGTGTGGACCTTCTTCTTTTTGCCGATGTTCAGCACATTCGTCGTCGACGTCGTCGTCGTCAGGCCGTGAAAGGTCTCGAGGTCGTTCCCTATTTCCCTCGCGCCCTCCCTCCCTACCTCCCGCCCCTGCGTTTCCCTCCCGAGGTCGCGCGCCCATCAGCCCGAGATGACACCTCCCTCGATCGAAGCGAGCAGAACCGCTATCACAGGCTGAATAGAAGCAACAGCTATTGGTACCACTACTACTACTACTAAAGCTACTTCTTATACTGCCGCCGCCGCTGCTGCTGACTTTACTATCGGACGCCTGCCCCCCCTCCACCACCGATGTCTGGCGAACCCTGTAGAAGACAACCGAGGAAGTCGAAACCGTGCGCCGTCAGCGTTGGTCGCCAGCCCATCGAAGAGGAAGTCAGCAGAGCTGACGAGCTAAAAATTGACAACGCCAGCGGCCCGGTCATAATGTGGTCATGTGTGCACTTCGTACCGAAACGACCGATAGATACATTGGAGTAGATAGAGAGGATATATATATATATATATATATATATATAGAGAGAGAGAGAGAGATAGAGAGGAGGGGGAGGGAGAGAGTGAGATAGCGTGAGAGGAGAGAGAAGCCGAAAGCCGAAGTAAGTCTATCAGCAACCTAGACCACTACACGGATGATATGGAAAAAGGCCACGGCATTGGAGAGACGTACGTGTACATTCAATTGCTAAGGGTGGTCGAATGTGACCGTAGTACAATAAAGGCATAACAGCGCTGCGTGTTTCTCCAGCCGAAAGTGAAATATGCCTATATATATATATATATATATATATATATATAAAAATTCCTAGCATGAAAATGCAAACGATAGACGGACAAAACCCACGTACATCTTCTTATTGTTCAGTATAGTCCCCCGAAGCTCAACACATCTAGTCCAACGATCGTCGATAGCCTTTATACTACGAGCAAAATATTTAGAACCCTTACACCTAAAATACTCGTTTACGGCGCGTATCACATCATTGTTGCGTCATCACATCGTCTTTTACGAATCGATTCTTCTTGAGGTTTCCAGGGACGTAGTGCTATAATGCGTTCCAACAGCTGGTCCAAGAGTGCTGCGTAGTACACAACAGGTTATCGCTCTTCTTGTAGAACTTAATTAATAGAATACATTTTGCATCCCAGAAAACGGTCGCCAAGACCTTTTCGGTCGAGATGCGCCTCTTTACCCTGGTAGGAGACCGCACAGCTTTAAGCAGCGGTCAGCCGTCATGAGTTTATAGACTTCAAAAACAGTTTCCTCATCCGAAGTTGTTGTTGGCCTTTTTTCAGAAAATTGTGCATCCTCGGGGCCCATACTACCTCTTTTAAATGACAGAATTAATTTACTAATAGTACTGTACACGTATACATTAGTTCCGTAAGCTGCATCTAGTTTGGCTTAAATTTCCTTTGCATTCAAACCTTCAAAATAATTTACTCACAGCAAGATACTCGTTTTGCTCGATTGTCACTGGAGAGTCTGACATGTTGTAGTTTCGCGACATGCTACAAACACAATTCAAAATCAATTCGCATGATACTTATTTTGTTACTTCCGCACTTTAACCGTCGGGCTAATTTCGGCATTAAATATACGTCTTTAACACGCACTTTAACCGTGTTGCAGTACATGAGATATATATATATATCTGTTGATGGCTGTGTCGAAACACTCTGATGTAACATAAACACACTTACTCAAACTGGGCATATAAAAAAATATATATATATATACATACATACAGGGTCTCCCAGATACATTTAAAAAGCGACACAGAAAGTTCTATGACATTTTCCGAGGTGTCCCGTTTAGAAGAGAATTCGCAACAAAAAAAGTTATTTTATAACCCGTCGTTCATAACCTTACGACCATTCACAGCGCTCAAAACTAACACATTCCGGCATTGACAACACAAATGCGCATTTCATGACAATCATGTCGGCATTAAATCTATGACAATGCAAGCCGTGATTACGAACTAATTAAGATTTTTCGGCGAGCATGTCGAGATTGACTGCATGCATAAATGACATAATGGTATGTTTCTCCAGTGTGATTTATCTGAATAGGTAATTTGTGCATGCACTCAATCTCGACATGTCCGCCGAAAAATCTTAATTACTCGGCAATCACCGCTCGCACTGCCATAATTTGGTGCCAAAACAATCGTCGCATTTGCCTGAATGTGTTAGTTTTCAGAGCTGTGAATGGTCGTAGAATTTTGATTTTGAGGTATTGGGCGTGAAAGCCATTTTCTTCTAAATGACCATGTCGTATCTTTTGGTGGACGTTATATGTTCTTCAGAGGAAGCAGAATTTTCGCGAACACGACGATGTGCTTAGTTTCTGTGTAGAAAAACTAATTGTCTCGCAACCGCACATTTTGTGCAGCTACGTCGGGCAACAACGCCAGTGTCGTAGATTGAAGTAATATCACTCTTACTCCGAAACAAGACTTCTCAGAGACCATGTTCCAAATGAAATAATAAATTTACTTTAACGAGCTCTCCAATTCCATATACCCTTCTCCCCCCCCCCCCCCTCCGTCGCTCGTTAAATATTTCTGGGAGACCCTGTATACGAGTATATGTGGTCACCGCGTCACCAGTCGCTACGTTTGCCGTATCTTAAAAACGTTGTACCTTTTTCTATATGCTTCTGTATATTTCGTTCCTCGTGAAAATTCAGGACGGCTTTGCCTATTGACCGTATCAGTAATCGGTATCGCATGGGGATGGCAGTCAAGCGTTTCGCATCCTGACAGCAGTCTATCATGATCGGACTCAATATGAGACAATTTGCAGGAATTTGTAACGGAAGATGCTGCACGTAGTGATCGATTTTCGTACAGTCGTAATCATTCAGACGAGGCTATCGACTAAGTCGCCGCTGGAGGAGACGGACATTAGCGGTGTCGAACGAAACGTCGCTCGGTCTACATCACGAATTATGTGAACTGAATTCCCTAACATCCCTATACTCATCTGGGCATGACGGTCTAAGTGAGAAGACTGAGATCCTGTCATGACCCATGACAGGACCTCAGTCTTCTCACTTAGACCACAACGCCGGAATGTCCGAACGAGCTATGCAGAACGACAACGAAAAGCACTGACCCACACATGCTCAATGAATGCATCCGGCAGAAAGGCAGTCAACAGGAGGCACTTTTTTATTAGTCGAGTAATTTTGCGTCGTCCTCTAGATCCTTAAATCCGCTTCCCGCAAAAGCTCATTCTCAGGTTATTGTAATGCTATGAATGGAACAGCTGGAACAAGGTAGACAGACCACACGAAAGCCGGTTATCACACCTTCGTTAGCGTCAAATCAAATGCGAGATGGCGGAGCTCGCTAGCTCCCCCAAAAGCCATACTCAGCGGGTCTCCGTTACCAAAATAAAATATTCGGTATACTCGGACCTCTGTCGGACCTCTGAGACTTTTACATACCCCTCTATAGCAGCAGCTATAGAATCTGAATAACACCATGAAGCATTACGTCGCTTCTTCTCTCGACAGTCCCGTGGGCTTTCGCAATTGACTTTAAAGCATGTCGTACCCAAACGGTCGTGTGCGGCCTTGTGCAGTCTGTCTTAGCTGGACCGTTTTCAGGCCAGAGATTTATTGTTTACCTCTATTATGACACAGATAGACAATATCAATAAAAATCTGCCAATACTGGTTTGTCCAAACAAGCTGAGGTGACGCAGATCTATGCTCAAACGAGCGTCTGCAACATCCTCACGTCTTCTCACGTCTTCTCCCGGCACGTCGTGGCCATGTACTGTTTTTCACACACTTAAACAACTCTTATAATTTCCCAAGTCACCTGCATTAGAGTTCGAAGGGGCGCCCGACGGGAAAGTGTTCTCATGTTAGAACGTTTTGACCGACGTTTCAACATAAGAGCACTTTCCCGGTATAGTAGACATTTCACACACGATCGTGCAGTTCTATATTGATTTGTGTGCTTGTGTGGAGAACGCAAGAGCTGTCTACGTACGCATGGAGTCCACTGATGGTTCACTGCCTACACTGTTACTTCCTGCCGGCATTCCTTCAAGGTGTTACCCAAAAAACGCAATCAGCATAGCTATGTGGGTTTCATAATCAAATTCACACAAACACATATGCGGCCCGTCGCACGATTAAAGAGAGCACGTCAGAAATTGCATGCAGTCGGACTCCTGTCTCTCCTGTCGTTAATCCTCGTGGCAGTTTCTTCTACCGTGCTAGCTTTAGTAATCTCTGCTTCTGTGTATATATATATATATATATATATATATATATACGGCATCTCTTTCTGCGGCTTAACGACATTTGCAGGCGCACTCTCACAGACACACTTCGTAAGTTTGTGTAGAGCCAAATCATAGGGCGATTTCAAAAGATGCGGGCCCTCATAATAGGGGGTCAGCGGATGCCCACGAGCAGGCCACAGCACGTTCGCCAAACACTGTATGTCAACAGGGTTAGCAGAGATCAATCACAATAGACGACGGACCAGCCTGTGGGGTTTCCCTCTCTATTTCCCTCTTTACCGTTTCACTCTCCCTCTCTCTCTCGAATGGTCGCTTTGTCGTGTCGCCCTGCTCCTTGCGTGTCGCTTCTGCTCGCCTCTAATCGTCGTTTCGCACGTCAGTAGTGTGGGTACTTGGCGATCTCCTGTCGCGTTTTTCAAAGTGGAGACATGTCTAGGGTTTCCCCAATAGCCCTTCGTTGCGGCAGACTCTCGGCGAGCGGAATGGTTTATCATCTAGTCTCAATGAGGTCATCGATCAAAGAAAATTCGATACAGACAGCAATGGGGACACCGAAACCGGCGATACCTCGGTAGATGGCCAGCGCACTAGCCCTATGGGGTCTTCAATTTGAGCGATGCACGTTTGACCTTCACTCATCGATTTATAATCAACTACTTCAACGTTCGGACGTAGCGTAATTGTCCTCCCCCGACCGCGCAAAGGTTCCATGGGAATTATTGAGTTATTAACTCTAACAGCACGAGTCAACGCTGCCGATGGATTCGACGAAGGTTAATTCCAATAACATACAATGAACGCTATAGATGGGCGAGGTCAACGACGATGGCTGGTACAAATCTACTACTCGCACTACAAATTGGCCCAACCACTAATTACTCGTGTCGTAAATGAGCTTCGCCCGCCCACCCAAGTGGAGATTACTTGTCACTGGGCTTCACGCACGGGCGTGATACCTTCATTTGTGCCAACTCAGTAGCGCCAACTACCCGCCATAGCGACGAACAAATCCCCCAATTTATCCAGCGGGTGGGGGGGGGGTTATTTAGATTTAGGACTAACTAATCGTCGTGCGCAACCTAGCCAAACGGAACTGACAGCCTCAATAAACGAATCTCGTCCATTAGGCATGTCATCATTTCAACGGACCTCTATATATTAGGCTGTTCAAAACGCTTGTAGATTGAAACCAAGCAATTCTCCAATTAAAAACATTATTCGATATACTCCCTAAGAAGCTTGATACATTTCCCCGCTGAGCTTTCAGAGCATATATATATATACCGTCCGAGTAGACGTGTTTTTAGAGCATATATATATATATATATACCGTCTGAATAGAATTCCGCTTTCTTAACATTGGCAACAGCTTTAACTTCTTCATTACTGGAAAAACGCTGTCCACCAAGAGAATTTTTCAATTTTCCAAAAAGAAATATCACCGTAATAAATAATCACCGGTCCGGAGAAAAAGGGGGTTCAATAAGTTCGAATCCCAATTCGGCCAGTTTTGACGATGCTAGCCGCGACTTAAACGCAAGAGTACCACCACCACCACCACCACCACCACTGGCGATATGTTTCTTGGGTCTCGAGAATGTGATAATGGACTTTACTTTCATACGACGGTCACGAACCTGCGCCAAAAATTCGACAGATTTTTCACGGCGGATTATCTTGGAAAAATTGGACTTTACTTTCATACGACGGTCACGAATCTGCGCCAAAATTTCGAAGGATTTACCTTGGCAAAATTCCGCTAAGAAGCGGAAACACACGCGCTTTTTTGTTCTTGATTGTGCAAACGCACCCAATTTGCTCTTTTTCGTCAGTTTTTTCGTCTCCAAGCTATCGTGCAGGGTAGAATGCACACTACGCAAACCGATTTCCAGGGACTCCGCTATCCCGCCCTAATAGTTAGTCGTCCATCTGCGACAACGATTTTCCGCAATTTTTTCTCTACGTTTTCCTCATCAGTAGCCGTTTTTGGGCGTTCTGAACATGATGAATCCTTGGTACTCGTGCGACCTCTTTTGAACTCATTCATCCAGTAGCAAAACATGGCGCAGACTCACCGTGAACATCGTCTAACTCAGTTTTCACTTGGATCGCATTCCAACCTTTGAAGGGAAACTACTTAAGAACCACTTGAAACGTGTTTTTCTTCATTTTTAATATGCTGCACGGGAAAAGTGATCAAACAAAATTGTAACGGCCAAGCACCATAATATATTTGATTGCTAGCGATCGAAAAGTTGCCCTTTGCAAATGCAGTGTGAGCTACCCAAAAACCGAATTCTAAGTAGCTTATTCTAAGAAGTCTAACAGTTTGAACTTCATATACCCATTCATGCACACACGCAACTACATTAATTCAAGAGAGAACCGACGCAAAGCTACGCTTGCATATATATATATATATATATGGGTGCTCGAATATATATATACAAGCACATGTTGCTTTTAGACAGCAATGTCATCCGCTCTAAAAGACGAACCCGGTAACTATTACGACCACCAGCATGTAGCTTCCGAGAGCAGAATCTGCAAGTGATGGGTTGTAATGAAACCAGAGCAAAAACGGATTCACACAGTTAGATGAAGAGGTAGAGGAAACCAGATATGCAACGGCACTTGAGCGGGCACTGACTTTTTCACCGCCCGCCGTCAGCGCCGCAACTCATGCACCAACTCCAAGGGCACGCCCGATTATTCTGTTGCATTCGGTGGGTTCGATAATGAACTGAGCAAGCGATGGGTTCATAACAAGCCGGCGTCTGTTTCCTTTAATTGAAGGATGCAATGCAACGCACCCTGCTGACGCGCTCGGAAGCAACAGCAGTGCACTCGTGTAGGTTTCGAAACGTGTTGTTGTTTTTGCACTTTGAAAATTGGCAAGCAGGCTAGTCATAGTTAGACCGCGCACAA
>QVRM01000284.1:0-40000 GCA_003439945.1 Dermanyssus gallinae | reverse complement strand
ACGTCTACCATCAATGCGTTCCTCATCATTAGCATCGACACGCTGCGTCCTAAGTTGCCTTTACATTACGCTCATAATAGGAACAGCAGAGGATATATATATATATATATATATATATTATGTTTTCCGAAGACATCAGATTTATTTATTTAACTCTGCCATGTTAGCACTTTGGAGTGAACAATTGTCTCCGCGCAAACGTGTGCTCACGGGTTTTGAAACCCAGGGTCAACTTAGTTCAACAATGTGCCCCGAACAGACGCTGCATAATATATCTGTAAAATAACGTACAAATAATTATCACAATATACACGAAACTATAGACGTACAAATGCGGTAATATTATTTAGAACGTGGGTTTTTGTTTTTCATGGTACGGATGAGACGGTATGTCGACCGGCACGTCCGTGAGGCCGCTCGTGTCATTTGCTCCACAACTAAATTAGCCTCAAAGCTTCGCTCATTGGCACCGCAGTAGCGGCTTAAGTGATCGACAGAAAGCATCCAAGTGCATGTTTCCACCCGAGCAACAAAGCAGCGTAAAGTCTACTCGTACCTCGCCAGATGTTGGATTTTGCCTGTCGCTGCTGTCGCTGCCACATCGAGGACAGTTGAATCAAGTATAGCCTACGAGGAGAAAATCCGAGACGGACAGACGTTATGGTAGCCATGCGTCATTCACCATTTGCGCAAGCCAAGCACTAGGACTAGCCGCTGGCTGTCAATCCACTCCGAGGTCAAGACGAGGGCGAAGACGGCGAATTCACTTCGCCCTTCTCCTGTCGTTAGTGAAGCCTCAGAGCTTCATGCCTGCTGGTTGAGCTAGGCCAGCCAACCGGCTGGCTGTGTCAATCGTCTACTATTGGAAGCTTTTCACCTCACCCCCTGCCATGTGCGACCTGCGATTAGCTCGCTAACCCTTTGAGCGGCTTTGCGCTTGAGCGCGTCATTGGGGGTGGTTGGTAGGTGCCCCGTCCCCAGCAACACGACGATCAATCTCTTCGAGCGAGCTAGCGAGGGATTGTTATCGGGCTTCGGGTTCTGTCGCTCCAGTGGCCGCCGAGTTGACAGATCCTTTCTTCTCTTAGGCCCCTTAGGTTGCCGATGGTGCGCCGGTGGCCCTCGGACTAGCCCCGACGGGCCCCGGACTAGCCCAGATGGCCCCCGGACTACCCCCAGCCGGCCAGCCGGATGAAAAAGGAAGCGAGGGAGGAGACGTTGTTGTTGTTGTTGTTGTCGTTGTCGTCGTCGTCGTGGCTGTGACCGTCGTCTGCTCGCTTCGCACTTCGCGACGGATTTCATGGCCGGCCCGCTGTTATCGTATCGTAGCCATTACGTCGTCGCTTGTTGACAGTTTACCGACAGCATCAATGGTGGCAACAACAACAACAACAACAACATGAGAATTAACGATATGACGGCTAAAGGGGTCCCCCTAAATGATGCCGCTGATGATGTTAAAGCGGTATTTTCTACTCTTCATTTTTTTGGGCAGGAGCAATACCGCCGCTTCAGCATTGCTACTACGACGATGGCAACAACGACGACGACGATAATGATGATAATGATGACAATTTAAAAAAGAACGGGTAAAGTGGGGCGAGTAATTTATAGCTATAAATGTGGGCCGTTACAAACATGATATTCATATTAGTAGCATTATTAGAAATATACCAAATTGCAGTAGTGATTTTAGCGGTCGCACGTTGTTGTTGTTGGCCTGATGATGCCAATCAACAGGCAAGCTTAGTTATCTCAGTACGAACAGTATCGGACAATAAACGTCAATGTCCCCGGCAGCTTGGCGCTCTACACATGCAGGATCATAGTCATACTGTCGTTGTTCATCTTCACCATATTATTTTATTTTTTCAGGTTTGTTTTTGGTAATAGGTCAGAACACCCGAAATAACGTTTGGCCGCTCTCCAGTTGCAGACAGAGTTTGATAATACTGTAGCTGATGAAGTTGGCAATGAGACCGCGTACCGGGTGTGTACGTCATTCAACCGTGTAGCCGGGCGTTCGTCATTCCGGCTACAGCCCGCAGTTTCACAAATCGCACACGGCAAACGTGCAGGTGTACATAGAGCGAAAAAAATGCAACCACAGCCCATCTATAGATAGACAGCGAGCATGCATACAGAGCGCATGAAGAAAAGGTCGCAGTAAGTAACACAAGAACTCTCGACGCCATGCTAACAGACGGCATCCTCGTACGTCGTCAGCCATTGCCTGCGTCCGCAAGGCAACTGATTTTATTATGTCGAACTCGAACAGAAACTTCTTGTGTGTCCGGTAAACCAGTGTCTTCTGAACTCGCCTGAATTTCAGCCTTCATATAACATATTCAGTCGCATCTTCTAATTAACACCTAGATGTTTAATGATTTCATTGCAAAAAAACAACAGATGTATACATTCGTCTAGATAAATCAATTGTGAATTCCAAGCTACTGTACTGCTCGTCAGTCTGGGTGCCGTGTTTTTTTTTTTAAAGGTGTATAAACTTACTTGAAAGCGTACAGTCGTATTTTATAAAGAGGCTCTGTTGGATAAATTGCTTACATCTCGAAAATCTACAAAAAAAACGCATTACTACTATCAAGTCAGAACGTGCCAAAGTTATTTCAGTTGGAACGAGCGAATCGATCATACAACTTTTTTTTTACCAGACTTCTTGTTTTCTGCTTTTAAACCAAACTCTCTGAAAAGTCGGTGCACCGTCTGCCCAAAGGCAGTTGCACGCATTAAACACCTAAACAATATCCTTGATTGGCGTATGTCAACGTAGACACACAAGAAAGTTTTCCAACCTATTTTCCTGTCAAATGTGTTTAATTGACTCGCGTCATCCACCGTGTACAAACTACCCTCCTTGTGCAAATAAAGGCGTTTTGTTATATATATATATATATATATATATATAACTGAACGACATTGCTACCATGTTTTTCTAGCACTTTTTGTCAACTTATATATATATATATATATATATATATAACTGAACGACATTGCTACCATGTTTTTCTAGCACTTTTTGCCAACTAACAGATTGTTTTATTTGATCTGAATCGGATCACTTTGCAGCAACCCTGAACCTCAAGCAACCAACTGGTTTCATCTGAGTCATCTCTCCTAAACTCTAACGTTTCCCCGGCAACTCCAACTATAGAGCATGTATCAAACGGCAGTCGATTTAGCATGAGGAAACCTGAGCCAGCCATAGCCGGCGGAACGGTGTCGTGTGTGCCCACGCATGCATGAACGGCAATCTCTCTCAGAACAAACTCTGCGCGCAGTCCATGTGTTGTTGTTATTATAACTGGCGCGGTGATAGTAGCATTATGGCCATATAACCAACATACATACATACATACATATGTGGCAATGATAGTACTCGGCACAAAGCTTCGTAAGAGGCTTTCAACGCTGAAAAAAAACCGACATTTTCACAGTCGAACAGGCGTCCAGTACACAGTCATGGGCCACAAACTCCAAACGTTTCTTCGCTGTCCTTCGCCCTTTAATGAAGTGCAGATGTTGAACAGACTGCAGACCCCTGCACGAGTAGCCAAAGCGTGACCTTTGACGAAGAGTAGTGAGTTTTTCCTCGGAGCTGGAGTGACTCATTTGATTTGTTTAGGAGAGATCTGAAATCTCTTTTTCTACTTCTCGTCCCGTTGATCCTCTTTAGACTGTGAACATGCCTTAGCCAGTTGACAACAATACTGTACGTGACCAGCTCCAGAAAAAAACTTATTTGGTAATAACAATCATAATAATAACTAACCCTAAGATTAAATGTTACATTTCCTCATAATAAATCATAAGTCTTTATTTAGGCCTTCCGTAGTATTTGATAAAAAATAATATACTGGGCACCAGCTACGATCTCTGTGCATCCACTGTCGGGTCTATGCGAGTACCTCGCATGCATCGCATACCTATCACGATCAAGGTTCCAACGCTACGTGGACGCAGCCCGGCAACATCTGGCAACAACGGCATCGCACCATCCGCACATCTGGCCCGCCACCTTTTGCCAACGAGAGACGACAACGATCTTTACGCATGCATTTCTATGGCGCCGCAGAGCTGCTTTGCATACGTGATTAAACTGTCTACGCGCGGTCGACGGACTATGAACAGCAGGCTGACAGACACACGCTTGTCACGGCCTGTCACGCTTGTCCCGGCTCGATATGTGGGAAACATTTGAAAGACGCAACACGGTAAACGATGAACGACCACAACGACGACGATGACGACGACGACGATGACGACGACGACGATGACGACGACGACGATGACGACGACGACAAAACGAATCATACTCTCATAAACGCTCTGCTAACAAGACAACAATGTAGGTTTAGCTTCGGGCCAGGCGTCAATAATGAGCCGCGTCATCCCCCATCAAATCCCAGCCGCTGGAATCTACGCGTTCGTCCCGTAACCACGCACAACACGCTACAACATCGGATCATTGTCTCCGCTCTCTCGACTCAGCGCCATCCAGCAATTGAACCACAAAGGAGTTTAGCCCTTTTCATACTTGATCAATTTTCGACGACACATGTAACACACCCGTTCGCGACAAACGGCGCAACACGACGCATGAATATAGATTAACAAGTAACAAGCTGTGACTGTTAAATCAACGCAATCCAACACATTCTGTCACGCGTGTGTGTCTGTGTATATATATATATATATATATATCAATTTATACGTAGCAGTACCGACAGTGACTGGCAGTACTGGCAGAATCGTAAGAGAGTTTAGCCAGGCTATAAAAAAAAAAAGAAGGTTAGTCTGAAAGTGACAACAAGAAATCGAAATCATGACGTTGCAGCAGCAGCAGCAACAGCAGTAGCATCATGGTTTACCGAAACGAGTCCGGCGATGGTAAAAGCGCCAGAATAACAGGTCTCGATGTGGGAATTCGCAAAAAACGGCGATTTCGCTGCCCCTTCATACGCGGGCGGTGGGTTGGTTGGGCGGCCAAGTTCAGTTCAATCCTCTTCTCATCTGTCTCCTAGTTGGTACAACAACAACAACGACGACGACGACGGTGAAGGCGAACGCAGAGGCGCTCGTAAACGATGGACTGTGGGTTTAGCGCACATCGCTAAAAATTCCATCAAGGTTCTTATCGTCACCGTTGTTGCTCAAGTGGTTGTTGTTGTTGTCGTTGTTGTTGTTGTTGCCGTCCGCGGTGGTAACATTGGATGGAAGTGGCCCGCCGCGAGCATAACAACCAAACATTGGACCAAAAAACCTATTGCTAGTTCTATTCTTAGTACGTCTGCTACGACAGATAAAGTAATGTCAAAGAGACAGTACTGCGGCTACCCACCACGACAAGGGAAAGTAAAGACGATGACGACGACGAGACTGGATTTCGCTTTTTCACTTGTGAGTTGCACACGACCGTGGCTTTAACAGCCAACCTGCATTACTGTGTATGGTTATACATCAAACTGCGTGCACTATTCTTCTTTTTCTTCTTCTCCCTTCCGCGTTTGGCCCCGCCATTATTTCTCGGCCTTTTCCTCCTCCGCGCTGAGCACCTCTCAGAGTTAGTGAGCAACGGTGACTGAAATGTGTTAGGGGTTTCCTAACGCACAAACGTAGTTGTAATCGTAGTAGCAATAGTTAGCGAAGCTAAACGAAAGTAGTTCCGATGGAATAGCTCAAAGTTGTAAGAGCAGAAGCAGCATGCTATACATAAGCCTTAGTAATGGTAGTGGTGATACGCTGACGGCCTCGGTGCCCTCACGATAGCCTACTATAATAAATAGCTCGTGGACGTCATGGCCAAGGTCGTAGTGGTGGTGGTCGAGGCGAAGGTAGTGGTGCCCGAGGCGGGGTAATGGTGCCTGAGGCGGGGTAATGGTGCCTGAGGCGGGACTACTGGTGCCTGAGGCGGGGGTACTAGTGCCTAAGGCGGGGGTACTGGTGTCCGATACGGGTGTACTGGTGCCCAAAGCGGGGTATTGGTGCCCGAAGCAGGGATATTGGTGCCCGAAGCGGGGGTAGCGGTGCCCAAAGCGGGGGTAGCGGTGCCCGAAGCGGGGGTAGTGGTGCCCGAAGCGGGGGTAGTGGTGCCCGAAGCGGGGGTAGCGGTGCCCGAAGCGGGGGTAGCGGTGCCCGAAGCGGGGGTAGCGGTGCCCGAAGCGGGGCTAGTGCTGCCCGAAGCGGGGCTAGTGCTGCCCGAAGCGGGGCTAGTCTGCCCAAGGCCGAGCTGAAAGTAATGGTGGCCGAGCTGGGGGGTAATAGTGATGATGTAGCCGGCGGCCACGGAGCTAATAGAAGTGGTCGTGCAGTCGGTGTCTGTCCCGAGACCCCGAACTCGTTCAATGACCCCCTCTCGGCTCGGCCAAACCCTGAAATCGGCCTAGCTTCGGCTCATATTGTGGCACAAAGTGTCCTCCCGGACGGCGATCACAGTGGCGGCGTCAGTCAACGGTAGCAGCGCCAGCCACCAGCCGCTGACTGTTACTACCCACTACTCTTTTAACAAGCTGCGGGTCTCATCACCCCTACGCCCGACACGCATTCAAACTCCACCGCTCTATCTCTCTCTCTCTCTCTCTATCTATCTCTCTCTCGCTGCTCCGCTGCTGTCTGGCGCTTTGATACTACGTACAAACCCTTGCACATGAAGCAGCACGCCGTCTCGTCGTAAAATCACCTTATTACACGCAAGTCGAGCGAGCGCAAGTCGACCGGGATCGGGCTACTAGAGGACTACCAGGAGAATGCGGGGGTCAGTAGAAGGGGCTAGTAGCGGATAACCGACTACGCGGAGTAGTTTTCCCGCCGTCGCTTATCTGGCTCACCCGCTCACTGAAGACTGACTACCTCATCCATTGCATACGGCCGCGACTGCTAGCATGACTACGACATTCACTGCAACTACTTCTACTACTACTACTATAACTCGTCGTGCTAAGGCCGCTCTGACGACTGCTTCATCTTCTCTTAACGTCTCGCCCTTGTCCTGGTTGGTTGCTGTTATTGCTGTCGCTGTTGTCGTTGTTAAAACGACGACAACGGCACCGACGACATTACGAACCCGCTCTCCGAGAGACCCAAGGTCGGGATATCATACCGTGCACTGTTCTCGCCTCCGTCGGCGAATAGCCTCTGTCGCCATCCGAACAAAGGCGAAAGAACGGAAGGACCAAGAAGAGCCGACAAAAAAATATGGGTTATTCGTTCCTCAAACGCCCATATTACTGTTCCCGTTGCTGCCCCCCACCGCCACCCCCCCCCCCCTGTAGCCTCATTGTAGCCCACTTTTTTCGTTTTAGAGGCGACAAAGTTCGTTTTCGAGAAGTTTCTCGATCTTATTCTCCATATCACTCTCTCTCTCTGTTTCTCCCCTTTTCCTTGTTCTTTCTCTCTGTCGTTCTCTACCTATCTCCGCCAGCTAAGCATGTAGCCCCACCCACTGTCAACGCAGCCCCACAAGCTCGTTTGCCGAAAGTAGTTAGTAACGATTGTGGCTATAGTCGCTGCACAAGGAGATGAAGAAGAGGAACGTGCTGTTGTTGTTGCGCTTGCCGCTGTTGTCGTAGAAGTAATATGGTAACTATCATAGTAACCTTAGTAGTCGTCATCACATAGTAAGTGCAGGGTTAAATTGCGGGGATTCTTTTTGACCTTACTATTTTTCTATTAAAACGTTACATGTGATGCGCGACTACACGAGCCATTCTCACACGGCGAACGTAGCACTGCTTGCTGTAAAACCAGCACGATATACAGACAGACAGCGCTTCTATTGCAACTGTTAACGGCAAAGTTTGTATTGCTGTGATGACAGTGATATATGCGCTCGTTGATATTTTTTTTTTTTTTTTTTTAATATAAGTGCGTTTTATTAATAACATGTGCGATGACCATAACTTCATTTGTTTTTCCGTAAGGCTAATGCCCGTGTACGGTTTTGCACTGATACATCCAAGCATCATTGTCAAAGGAAGGAAATATTGTGTGTAGACACACGTATCTTGCATGTTTCTACCTAATTATACCTAAATATACCTAAGGGAGCCAAAATAGTGACACATAATTTAAATTATCAGAAGTCTCATATTATGCTAACCCCAATAATAAATAAATAAGAAAACATTTTTGTACTTATTTTATATATCTACTGCGTAATGATACGTTTTTTTCAAATGTGCAACATTTGCTCTTCATAATCATATGACACTTTGCAATGTGCTAACTAACAACATCTATTTTCATTTTGTCAGCCGAGCTTAGCAATACTTCATCTAGTCAGTTTAGTGCATGTTTAGAAGCGTACACATGCTTCTGCACACGTGGGCCACGTGCATAGGCAGTTTGGGTATCTCTTTCTGTTCACACACACATTCATTCATGCCTCCCGCTGATCATCCCCACACGGCAGCAGCAGCACCATCGTTGTCTTGGCAGCGGCGTGGTCGCCAGGAGTTTCTATTCGAGGAGAGAAATTATGTCAGTGTCACTTAGCGTTGCGATGTGCTTTCGTATGGCGAGTTTTAACAGTCGGTGGTGTTCATTTGGTGGTTCACGGATGTTTGTGGGGCAGGTGTTTAATAGTTTTATGAAGTGGTGAATTGCTGTTCGGCGCACTGTTTCCGTTCGTGTGTATTCTATGTTAATTTTGTCATTTTGCCGTCTTCTCGTTGAATAGCTGTGTGTAGGTCTATTTCTATTTTGAATTTCACACCCGGTTTCTGTTTCTTTAAGAAGGAAGAAAATAAGTACGGATTCGGCGTAGAGCTGACGAAAAGGAATTATTTTGAGTGTTTGCATCAGGGGAGCTGCACTAGTTATGGCGCTAACACCGGCGATTAGTCGCACGGCTTTTTTTTGCAAGATCATCAGCGGTTTCAGTATAGTAGGGAAGGTTCCACCAAACACGACGATTGCGTATCTAAAATAAGCTTCAATAAGTGCTTTATATAATTCTAGTTTGAATTTAGTCGTAGCAGACGAACGTATTTGACTGAGGACTGCAATGCCTTTTCGGATTTTGCGGGCGGTGTGGTCTACGTGTGAGTTCCATGTTGAATTACTGCTTATTATCACTCCAAGATATTTAATTGTGTCTGTTTTTTGTATAAATGGGCAGTTGCATGTTGTGTTTGGTATGTGATTGTGTAGTTGGATTTTGTCAGGTACAGTCAGGTTGCGGCGACATTTTAAATTAAAGTGCATACATTTTGTCTTGTTGTGTTTTATTACAAGCCCGTTTGTTTTCATCCAGTTTCCTACCTGCCTCAGCCCTTGTTCAACGTGGTGTCGGTCGTGATAAAGGTTTTGTCTATATACGAGTGCAGTATCGTCTGCGAACATATATTTGGTTGATCCGTCGTGTAAGTGGAAAATATCATTACAGTACAGTATGTATAGCAGTGGCCCGATCACGCTTCCCTGGGGGACCCCGAAGGGTCTTAGATCTATCTCTGAAGAATCACTATTATATGAATAAGTTTGTTTCCTGCAGTGAAGATACGTGGCGATTACGTTTAATGCTCGCGAAGTGATTCCCATATTTGACATCTTTTTTAGGAGACGGTTGTGCGGTAAGGTATCAAATGCACGTGAGAGATCGAGAAATACTGCCACGGGTCGGTTTCCTTTGTCCACTTCCGAGGCTATCATTTCTTGTATTGCTATTAGTGCTGATTGTGTACTCTTGCCAGTTCTAAAGCCAAACTGATTTTTGTGTAATATGTTGTTTTCATGCAGGTGCTGTTTTATCCGCTTGGCTATTAGTTTCTCAATTAACTTACCAATAGTGCTTAATAGAGATATGGGTCTAAAGTTGTCGATATCTTGTTTGTTACCTTGTTTGTGTACGAGCACCAATTCCGATCGCTTTAAGGCCATTGGAAATTGCCCTTGTGAGAATATAGCGTTTGTTAGTTTCAAGACGATATATGTGAATGTCTCGTTTTGCTGTTTAATGATGTTGTTTGTTACGTGGTCGTATCCTGGTGCCTTATTAATTTTTAGGTGTTGTATTTCCCCATGTACTTCTTCCTTGGTTGCCGGTGCAAAAGAGCGCAATGGCTCGCTGAAGGTGTATGTAGGCAGGCTGTTGTTGGCTGATGTTTGTCCGGTTGACAAACTCAGACGCTCACCGACTGTAGCAAAGTGCAAGTTGACTTTTTCTACTTTCGCTTTCATTGACGGTAGGCTTTCACATACCGACAGTGTGTTTGGGTCAAGTTTGTCGGCGCGACGGTGGCCCCTTATGTATTCGTTGATAACTCGCCAGTCTTTTTTCTTGTCCCCGACAAACTTTGCCTTGAAGTAGGCATCCTTTGCGTGTCTTAGTTGTAACTTAATTTGGTTTCTAAGCCGGCAGTGTTCCTGTTTTAGGCCTGGGTTTATTTTAGTTCTTTCGAAAAGGCTGTCTCTTTCTCTCATTTTTTTTAGTATGCTCGATGTTATCCACGGCTTGAGGATGGTCTTTTTTGCGCGTGTATGACCTTCTTTTGTATAGTATGTGGCTTTTTGCTGGCATGTTTGTAGTGAGGCCTGGATGATCTTACATATTGCTTCTGGGTTCTCTTCATGACCTAATAAATCGATCCACTTGATTTTCCGCACTTCATTCGCAAATTTCTTGCTGTTTATGGATTTGGGTGGTGTCCGGTTTTTTTGTTGTTTAAATGTGGTTGATGTTATGTCTAGCGTTAGCAGAATAGCACGGTGATCAGACACGCCTCTGGTACTTTGTAACTCGATATGAGCAACATCGATTGATCTCGTTTTTGTCAGTACATGATCGATTGTACTGAGTTGATATACTGAGTAGAAAATCACATCTGGTGATCATCGTTAATTATAGTTCTTTTCCATTGTTCCAAGGGCGTTTAATTTTTCCGGCAATTTCTTCTCTTCGAAGCACGATACTATAGCTTTCTTTCACGTCACGATGTCAACCGTTTCGTCCCAGCGCGCGCGAGACTTTGAAATTCAGCGCACTCATAAAGCAATTTCGTTGTGGTCTTCTGTTGTCACTGCCATTATTGATATGCTTCGATTGTCCGCCTGGTTCACTTTGAAACGTTGTAGTACCGGGCAAAATATTCCGCAGGCAATCATTACATGCGCAACGAAAAGCAGTTACAAAAACCATTATTGTCTAAATGGTCATCCCAAATGTAAATACAATACCTTTTCCGATAATTTTAAGCAGTGGAAAGTTTTAATCATATACTTAACTCAGTCAAAGTATAAGACAACTCAAGTCAGGCTTTGCAGCTGGTAGGAAACCAAACAGAGCCCCACTCTCTGTGCAGAACATTCTCTTTTATACGAGAAAAAGATAATTAGAAATTTGGTCTGGAAGAATCAAATCAGCAATGCAAAAAATAGTGCTTCTCAAACTATATATTAGTGTGGTGATGACACACAATTTCCAGCAGCGATCCAGCACCCTGGCCCACCTTATACGGGATAGGTGTCCAGAGAGACCGTTGATATGCCGACACGATAGGACTCGTTGTGTACGATTAGTTTGCCATACTTACAGATCCCAGAAGTATTTGTACACTGAGTACATGAGCAGAATGTATTCACACATTTAAGTTTGTAAAACCTTTGACGCAGACATTTTTTCGATTTTGCAATACATATATATATGGAACCAACCGAGTTAATAGTCACTCAAAACAAAAAAAAATGGAATGCAATTCAGTAGGAGTCTGGACGAATGCTTGATCTCGCTGCGCGTTTTCAAGCTGATGCGGGCGACAGCTGCTGAGACAATAGATGGGAAGCTTTATACTGTCTGACACCCAAACACATATACGGAAACTCCCTCATTCAAAAAACGTCACATGCAGCGGATACTGTACATATTGGAAAATCCCTAATCCCCACCTCTGGACCGTCGGAAGGAGTGCGCGATCCTCAGAGAAGCCGCCCCTGCTGGTGTTGCGCTTTGTAAGTCCTACCATTTATGGACCCACTGGAAGCATCAACCAAAGTGTATGTGAATGTATCCACTCAAACAGGCAGCACAGCAGATACAGATGACAGAGCAGACATTGCAAATGTCTATCCTGGTGGTCTAGATCGTAAACCAATTGCAAATAGAAACTATTTCATCCTCGTCCCTAACACCCGCCCGCCCTCCGGTCGTCGCCGTTCTGTAAGGGGCGCGAATATCAAATACAGGCGACACACAATATGGCACAGCATCTGTTAGAATACACATCCATATATATGCATGCTATTCAATGGCCGCCGCATGCAGTATACCGAGAAAATTTGTAAATGCAATATACCAATAATAATATTCGTTTCGGAGCGAACGTCATCATTCTCGTTTGCACGATCTCTCCCACGGTCTCTCTCTCTCTCTTTCTCTCTCATATGGTATCCTGCCTCTCTTGAGAGTCGGCACGGCACCTTAGGCCACCAACAACCCTCTGCTGTGCCATCAACACCACTACCGCTACTCCCCAAGATTTCTTATGCCCCCATCGACCTCCCCACCCCAATCCACCCCAACCCACTCACATAGACAGGACAAAGGACGCTGGAAAGAAAAATAAACACGAAAAAAGAACGCACAGCCCAACAACGGATAGGCTATGCAGTGTCAACGATGTCAACGGCGGTAGCGTTTCTGGCGGTAGTCCGCCGAATCTATAATACGACGGCCAAGAGGGGCACGAAAGGCACACGCAGCACGACAATATCTATGCCCATCCCCACAGATGCCGCCGAAGACAGCAATCCTCCGCTTGCTCCGGTTCCCGCCGAGAGTCCTGTGCTTCCCGCGCTCCCACGACCGTTGTTATCGTCGTCGTCGTCGTCATCGTCGTCGTCTTCATTTTCCGCCGCTCTAGGCCGCTTCCCTATTCGCCTTCCACTCGGACGGCCCCAACACGTTGGCCAGTTACGCCATAAGGGAGGCCCATGTAGCCCCCCGCTAAACCGTTGTCGCTTGCTGACCCATAATATGCCACTGACTGCCGTTACTGGCCGAGCTCCGTGCCATGCTACTTCTACATACACACACACGCACACACAGGCAGAAGAGAAGATCACCCCCTGCCCGGGAGCACAACTATGGCAGCGGGCATTGCCATAGTTGTGCCCCTATTCGCCCTCGGCCTCTCAGCACCACTCTTTCTCCGGGCAGCGAGGGGGGGGGGTGGCGCTCCGGGGCTGCCACGGCACGGGCGTAGACGTCTTGGAAAGGATCGTTTCGTCGTCGTCCGGGAATTGCGCGAGAGGATTGCCTCGGCCGCCCACGAGACTAAGTCCCGGCTGCACCCCCCCCCCGCCCCCCGCCAGCCAGCCAGCCGTGACTTACTCTACAGCTACGTAGCCAGTAGCGCTGGCCACCAAAGCAAGCCTGACCTATCCAGGCCAGCGCCGAGGTCTACGGCGGGGGTGCAGCCACACCGTAGCGTGGGGCGGCTGGGTGGGTGGGTGGATGTTTGGGTGACTGTCTGCTTGCCATCATCATGCAAGCGATGGCAAAGCAGCTAGCAAGCCAAAATTGGCATGTAGAGGCAGAAGCGTCTGTTCCTCCTGCTGCTGCTGCCGCTGCAACTTCTTCGTCTTCTTCCTCTTCGTCTTCGCTTCTTTTTCTTCGGTTGCTGATAATGATGATAATGCTTCTACTGCTGCTGCTGCCGCTATTGCTGTCTCTAACGCCGCGACAATCACCGCGTGGGCCGCGGGAGGCGGCATGAGTGAGAGACTTCTAGGGAGAGGGAGCGGACGAGCGAAGGGATAAGGGGGAAGAAGAGGTAGAGAAAGGAGGGCAGATAGAGAGAAAGGAGGGCAGATTGAGAAAGAAAGAGAGAGAGAAAATAACGAGAAGGGAACAACGAGACATTTACATATTCTGGTCTTTCGGCAGGCACAGGCCTTCCAGCGGCCACCAGGGAACAGATTGACTTGGCCGGCGGGACGGACGGAAAAAGCACGCAAGCCCGTTCACCACAGCAGGCATAGGAAATGCTCTGGCCTCAAGTGGCTGATTGGCTGGCCGACCACTATATACATTACAGCTTGACGACGACGACAACAACAACAACGGCGACGACGACAACAACAACAACGGCAACGACGACAACAACAACAAAAACGGCAACGACGACAACAACAACAACAACGACAACAACAACAACAACAACAACGGCAACGACGACGTTAACAACAACAACAACAACGGCGGCAAAGACAGGACGACGTCATGGCAGAAACCATGCAATCACCGCCACGCCATGCCGCCCATGGCTCGAGTAGAACGAGTATGAATATGTTTCGGTTGACTCATCACCATTACCATCGCGTCCGTCACTGCCACCACGACGACGGCTCGGGACAGGGCTTGCCTATCATATCTCGTTTGCTGTCTAGGATATGCGGCTAAACTATCCTAGCCAGACGGTGGACCGCGGGACGCCAGAATGCCAGCAGCAACAGCAGCAGCAAATGCAGAAGTCAACCGCAGTCCAGTATCGGCAGTAGCTGCAGGCAAATCGCGAACAAGTTCCCCTGAGGTTTCACAGCTAGTGTCGTCTGTGTGTGAGTGTGGGGTGGCCGTGGGGGCCACGAGGCGTTGCCGGATACGTCCTTCACGCTACGCCGTCCACGGAATTACCTCAAATCTGGTCGGTCGCACGGTCGGACCGTCGGTGCAATACTTTCGCCAGCATCAGCATCCAACTGTTGTCATCGCGCGGAAACGGTCGGAAACGATCAAATCCCCGCAAATAACTACTACCGCCGACTAATGCTGAGACTAGTACGGCTTATTTTTGTTTCTAAACGAATCTTCTTGTTGTGGCCGCAGTTCGATGTGTTGTATCGCTTTCCAGGCTATGAACAGCAGAACAACAAGGACATCCGTCGCTGTCAGCGATATTCGCTTAAACTTTCACTGGAGAACGTTAAGAAACGCTAACGCGGCACGCAAGCAAAAAATCGCAAGTCATACCGATCTTACTAATAATACCGTCTAATAAACACCGATCAGGGAAGTTTCGCACATTTTCCTTTATTTGTCTGTCTTTTACCCTCTCTCTCGCTCGCTCTCTCTCTCTCTCTGGGCGTTTGGCACGTCTTACTGCACTCGATTACAGTTAATTCATCATTAATCAATAAATGACATAATTCGACCAGCTTAACATACTCATCATGTGTTTGAGCGATTTGTTTTCCGTTTGTTTTCCCCAATTGAAAAAAAACACCATTTCTTTCTTTGCCCCACTTTGTCCCATCATTTACGGTCATCTCGCTTTGGCGGCATATGATTTGGCATACGACATCGCTTCGGCTTCCTCTCCTCGCTTTGCTTGCTAACTTTCCTGAGCACGCAAAATATTCAAACCTCCCATCCACCCTTCCACTACCGATCAATGGAGACAGACACCGATTTTGCATTCCGTGCCATAGAGTCGAGTAGTTTTAAGGGCTTTATGTGTCGACTTTTTGTGAGCACACAAGCTTACCCGCGACTCAGCGAACCCGTCTGTCGTCTGTCCAACTTCCAAACACGGCAAGCACTGGCAAGCCTCGATGCTCTCCAGCCTCAACACTTTTTCCTTTCAACACTCCCTGCTGCTGCTACTGCCTGCTGCTTCGTCCCGCTGACGCGTTGTTTAGCTCCTACTGCGTCGGGCTGGATTGGCGGGATCCGGTCCCGGGCTATAGGCCGCTGCCTACTCGACGGTCTGTAGTAAACGTCGCCAGGACCGTGCCAGCAACGACCAAGCATTGCCGCGTGCGCGTTCCTGCCACCTGCCACCAAAAGTGAGCAAGTGAGCGTCTCGACCGTCGTATGTGCGACAAAGTGACCCAGTGACGGATGAATAGGCGATGTGAATGGATGATGCATGAATACGATAGGTCTGAATAAACACCCTCCGCCCCCCCCCTACACACTATTTTACTGTGGTGTTCAAACAACAACCACAACGGCGACAACAACCACAGCCACAGCGGCGACAACAACAACCACAGCGGCGACAACAACAACAACAGCGACGACGACGAGGACAATAACGTTCGACCAAAACACGGAGCACCCCCTCGTGGTCTGGCTATCACCATCAGTTTCATCACGTTCACCATCATCATCATCATCATCATATCACGACCATATTTTGATTCTGCCAAAGCAGCCGAGACTGGTGCTGCTGTAGCTGCCGCCACTACCACCGCCGCCAAACTCCCCGTAGCCGCCGAATAAAGCACAAAAGTAGCACTGTATGGCGATGTGTGCAATGGCTGGTGCCCCTCGTGCCCAACAATGTGCGCAATGTGAGAACGTATTCGTTCGAGTTCGACGCGGAACGACGCATTCGACTGATCGTCGCACTGAGTTTCATCGCCCTATATTACCCCCGCCGCCTCGGCCGGTTGGTAGTCGAAAGATCGCTCCTCAGCCTCGTGTTGTTGTTGGTGGTGGCCGGAAAGATCGGTCGGTCGTGGTCAGGACCGGCAACAGTCGCCACATGCGAACCCCCCCCCCCAAGAGCGAACCCCCCCCCGAGGCTGGTACGGCGAGAGGTCCGGGCGGGGGGAGGTGCGTCCCGGGGTAGGGTGATGGGCAATCGAAGTCGAACCAAAAACCCGCCGCCATTCGTTAAAGTGTCACCTTCAGCTGCTCTCAAGCAAGACTGGGATGATGATGATGATGATCGCTAATTGCAGTCATTGTCTTGATCTTCATCGTTGTCGTTGCTATTACTCCTGCTGTTGTTGTTGTTGTTGTTTTTGTCGTTATTGGTGTTGTTGTTGTTGTAAACCGTTGTTGTAAGTAAACCGCTATCCCATTTACGTTAGGAAACTATTCCACTAGCGGTACAAACTAATTAATCACAAGCAACGGCCCGCTTACGTTAAAAACTAACTCCCGGCCCTTTTCGTCGTCGGAAACCGAAACAGCAGCAGCAGCAGAAATTGTTTCCGGTCACTCTGACCGACTGGCCTAGCTTAAGAGCTGAACTAAAGAGCCGCCATGTGGAGTACATAACAACTTACACACTCACAACACGAAAGCAAGAACGAGCAGAGAAGAAAACAAACGACGAAAAAACTCCGTTCGTAGAGAACGCCGAATGCGAATAAATTCAACGGCGCCTTCAAGCTAATTGATAATCGATGACAGCGAACCATGAACGAGACGAATGTTCGAACATTGCCTCGAACATCGAGACAAACACCGCCCCTATAGGCCCCTACAAGATAGGGGCCCCGAGAGGGAATCGGTGTGGGTAGCGGCCGGTAGGCGCGCGGGAACAAGAGCCGCGTCGTCGTTGCACAAGCTTCAAGGCAGACGGTCAAGGTATTGTATTTCCTTGAGCATGCATGGCTTCCTTGAGCTTCAAGGCAAACGGTCAAGGTATTTCCTTGAGCTCCATTGTGGGGAGGCCAATGGTCGGGAACCTCTCATTCATACAGTCGCGGCGAACGAGACACGAGACGATACAGGCCAACGGCGAACGACGAGAGAACGAAACTGTTCTTTAAAAGAAAAGCTAGAGAAAACAACAAAAGCTCCGTTGCCTTTGGAAACCTTCTGAAAAACACAAAGCAAAGCCCGCGCGTTTCGACCTAGAAATCTAGACATCCACAGATTCTCAGACAACTGGAAAGCAGAAATTAGCACTCACTCAGCACCATCATTCTGCCTAATCCAACGAACCTCGCATTTCTAACCAGTCGACGCCAATCTCGCAGCTAAACGTGTACACCAATGCATAAACTAACTAGATTACATTCGGGTAACTCAATACAAATTGAACTGAAACAACACCACAACACGGCCGACGCAGCAACAGCAGCAGAGACCGGTGGCGTGGTGGGTGCATTCGTCTGCGCCTCGCGACCGGAGGAGACACGGATAGGTGCGCGGGTTCGAGCCCCACCGTCGCACCGATTTGTATTTATGGGGGTCCTTCTATGAAGCAATGCAAAATGCAGTTCCGCCAACGTTAAATCTCGGGCTGAGGGTCAGCCCGAAAAGTTTAACAGCAGCAGCAGCAACCAGCTAGCTAATGCCTGTCACACTAATTCGTTTGATTACACACCACACACATCTTTCGCAGCTCACATATCTCAGCGAATTAATAGCATTGTCGCCATGACCTCAATCTCGGCTCCACAGAAGCTCTCAGTAAAAACAGCTTTAATACTGTTTAATCTGAAGGTGGCCTCGGTGGCATCTTATGGTATCACATTAATTTTTGTTTGGTTAACACATTAATCCGCTCAGCAGCTTAGCGCTCTCGACACGGTGAAGGCAACGTTCCTTAAGAGAGTTTTGGGCCTCTCTAGAAATGCTCAAAACAGGCTAACTTATAGTCTGTCGAGGACCACGCCGTTCATCGAGGACATGGTAAACCGCTTTCAACTTCCGACCACCGCCTCACTGCGAGAGTTCCATAGGTACTTCGAGCAGAAAATGAGAGAAGTGCCAGAAGCCTTCTACAAAACACCGGCAATGTTGGACAATACATGGATGGAACCGCTCTTCGAGAACGACACGTTCTCACCCGCTACTCCGTCTATGGGTTCCACCACAAACTGTGCCACCGCAGTGGGTTCCATAACCCTTCTGATGAGTGTTGCTGCAAATTTTGCGGCCTTGTATGCACCAAATATAAAAAATAATAATAAATAATAACATACAATTTCATTTGTTGAAACACTGGCAGTTTATGTGTGTGTTTGTCTTTTTTGTCTATTGGACAAGTCGTGCTTTCGGTTCTATTTGGATGTGATGACTTTGCTTGCCGCGACGCATTCCCAAGCAACTACTACTACTACTACTTTTACCGACTGAAGGCAGCTGCAGCAGCTATATTATTGGCGCAAAAGTCACATAGCAAGAAGTACGTAAGCAAAGCTAAATCTACACGATAGGAGACACCCGGGATCAAGACACGTGCCTGTCCGCACACTATCTGACACGCACCGTCTGCAGGAATCGATGCAAGGTTTCCCACCACTGCTGCTGGCGGCTTCGTGGGTGGGCTTCAGTCGCCAAACTGTGACTGCGCGAAGCGACTAGACGCTGGCTGGCTGCGCTCAATGGATCGATGGGGTCAGATAAATATACAACATATACAGGAAAAAAAAAGACACACACCTGCCACAGGAAGAAGAGGCGCCAGCAGGTGCTGTAGGTTTTCAAGGCAGGCAAAGCTACTCACACACAGTTTCTCTCTTTCTTCTCTCTCTCTCTCTCTCTCTGTGTCCTGATCCCACAAGTTTGATTCCACGCCAATTCAATTTAAAGTTGTGTTCCTACCATGATCATGATGGTGATAACCAACTTCGTTTCATAGATAGTATCACTGCGTTGCGTCGATGCCGATACTGGTCAAATATTGCTCTATATTCGTTGTGATTCTCCAAATGCTAACCAGGCGTAGGGTAATTGACGATGCTTAAGCCTGCACATAGATGAATGCAGGATTTTCATTAACCTCTTTCGGTTAACTTTGCGCACAGCGCCTAATAGAATGTATATATATATATATATATATATATATATATATATATATATATATATATATATATATATATTAGTCTTTTTTTATAAGACCGTCTTCTCAGGCGATAATTTTTAATTCAGTAATTTCTCATGGAGCTTAAAATGTTCATAAATATATGTTTTCAATTCAAAAATAAGTTACAATTCAGAAAATTTTGCAAAGAGGGCTATCGCCCGTATCTGTTTATCAAATGTATATATATATATATATATATGGCTTATTATGTAACCACCACCGCCACCATTGTCTACGAGACAATTACGAAAACCTAAAATTAACACACAGCTGGAATCACACAATTGTTGTATATATAGACTGACATGACTTTGGACGTTCCCAGAATGTACAAATGGTCTAGAGTAGACGCAGAATAACAGATGTATTTATCTGAATCACAAATTAAATGATGCAAGGGATAATAATTATACATACTTTGTACACATTAACGCGTATCACGTCAATAATACATTTTAAAAGCAATTAAATATATAAATTAAATATATATATATATATATATATATATATATATATATATATATATCATTAACAGGCATCACATTTGAGTCACTAGCAGCAAGACCTACTTAATGAGTAAAACCGCTACGTTATATGCGGTAACATAAGTTTTGTGGCTAACTGTGGCTCGCTCTTCAGCGGGAAGAGATAATTAATGAATATGAAATAATCCATAGAGCAACAGCCACAACAAACCTCGTACTAACAGGCGTTCGAATAGGATTCGTTCACGGCAAGCGGTTCGACTCGTTTTACGGCTCGAACGAATGTTTGCAATGTTCGGCAGTCGATGTTTGGCTGGAACTGAGGAGAATACGTATTATTTGTGCGACGTACAGACAGACAAATGTACAATCATACACACATACCGACCGCAAAACCGGAAGCCAATCGAAAATGTTTCGTGCCCGATGGGGGTAAGCGCAAAACACACTCACTCACGAACCCCACCCCAATTACGCTGCTGCTGCTGCTGCCGCGGCTACGACGACTCCTGCTGCTGATATTCCCGTCGGGTAGGGCCGGCGGGAAACCTTCAAACTTTGAACTTTGTCTCGTCATCAATTTAAGCTGATTAGGACTGATTATCCGCGTGCATAATCACTTGTCCGTGTACCAAATGCATGAGCCGCATACCACAAGCCACACACACATGACCGAATCCTCAATCCATTCATGAGTTTCTCTAATTAAATCTAATAAATAATAATAATAATAAATTGTTTTTTTTTGAACAATGGTTTATTTTATCAATATGTACATGTATCACAATTATCAATATATTACTTATATAATAACTACAATATTACTTATATTATTCTTATTGCTTGAGTGTCGGTGGCCACTCAACATCATCCTGGCGTTGCCTCTCTGTAATTCTAATGACAATAATAATAATAATAATAATATGTGTTTATTTATTAACTACTTTTGCTTTACATACATTGCTAGTAGAACTTTCCTACTTTCGATCACTTTCGTCAGGTGTCGCTCTTGTACACATTTTTGGACGTGATACAGATCTCTCCATCCTCCACATAGCTTGCATTCGCACTCAATAATAAGAATATCCTACTACTACGACAAATAACACAGTATACAAGTGTGAATATGCGAGACAGTCTATGGGATCGGACGATGCGGCGCACGTATTTGTGACTAAATATCTGAGTAAAAAGAGAGTAAGCGAAAAGTACAGATATAGAAACAGTATATAGAGACAAGATATATAATAGATGATACAGGTATTATGAGGAGATAATACGATAATATTATACGCTAATATTCTATATTATTATATATTATATATATAGATATATCTATATATATCTCTATATGATATATATCTACATGTATATAAAGGCGAGCACTGCCGAGTGTGCAAACGTATTGTTTGAAAATGTTTAATAAATCATCACAATATTTTACACATATGTATATATATATATATATATATATATATAAACGTGTGATGTATTCTAGAGCCAAGCAGAAATAATACACTAGCGAAATCTACGGCTAAAAAGAATGCCTGCTATTTGGTCTGTGTGAACGTCATCATCTTTCAGACGGATCAAGTTGACATGTTCAGGCGTCGAACCAGCTGACGAAATACACACGAATACGTCGGACACCGAAGATATGCATGGGGGATATCCGAGAACTCGAACTGAGTCGGATCGAATTCGTATAAATGTTATGTGTATGAATTAGTTCTTAATTAAATTAATCTGTTTCCTTATCTTACCTTGCCGTTAATACGATTGGCCGTCCTCTCTTGCGGGCTCTCTTCTCTTACAGCCGTTTTCGTTGCGTTCAACGCACTTTGTTCGCTTGCTCTTCTTTCTTCTGGTTTTTCAATCGCTCGCTTTGCACATATATGTATTCACACACACACACAGATATATAAACCTACGTATGTTACTTTGATGTATCTGGAACAAAACCGTCTCCACGTACACCTAACAGTACAGCTAGCACGCTGCTGTCGAATGAATTCCTTTAACAAATCGTTTAGACGACACTCTCCATGACGTTTGTTTCATTACTATGATGATGCTGATGGCGATGGCGATGAGACGATGATGATGATGGTGATACAATGGTGTGTTAATTATTATTATTATTATTATTATTATTATTCTGATTAGTATTCTTCGTATTATAATTCTTCTCTCGATTATGAACAACTGCTCTCTTCGCGGCTGGACAGTTGTGGCTGGTGATCGAGGGTCGCTTGACAAACACGCCCGAACAGCTGCTGCTGATTCTGCTCCGGGCTCTATTGAACAACCGAGCACGTGAGCATTCCCCAGCGATTATCACCACCGAACATCACCACCTGCATGGTCGCCACCATCTTCTCATCATCATCATCTGTACCATCAAGAACCAACCGAACTGTTATTGATGATTACTAAATCGATGATAGTATTCATTCAGCTTGTTCACCATATCATTGGTAGTTAGTTACAAGTAGTCGGCATGCCTTGAAATTCACACGTTCCTGCACACTGATTGTGCTGCAGTGCTGCAATAGATAATTGCTCACAACTCACGCACCGCGCAGACAGGTCACAGACAGTATGTTTAAGTACAACGTCGAGATATAAATAACTTTCACAAAAAACAGCACAAACACACAATGTTGACGTTGACTTTGACGACGATGACAGAAGCGGCGTCTATGACGACTTGACGACGAACCACCACAAATCAGTCACAACAACAACAACAACACTAACAACAATTTGTATTGCAACAACAATTACTACTACTACGACTACTATAACAACAACAACAACAGCAGCAACAACAACAACTACACTACAACAAAAACCACATTGGCAGCTGCTGTTAAAGCGTTGAGCGGTATAGAGCGGGTACCATCAGCAACTCGGCGCAACTCGCAACCAAAATTGTTGTTGATTTGCGATCCTCGACATTGTCAAGCTGATGGTATAGGACGGGCTCAAACGTAATGCACAGATGTTGTGTTCAGTTATGTCAAGGCGATGCCGCCGGTCGATGACAGCAAAACAACAATAACAACAACAATAACAGCAGCAATTACACCACCATCGGAGATTAACAGCAAAAACAACAGCAATATCAAACAACAACAACAACAGCGGTGGAGGCGACGGCACAGATTGTAGGAAAAAGACGCATCATTTTCCTGGTCGCTCCGGACAGCAATCACACTTTCCTCCGAATAGACACATATACATCCACATCCACCGAGACACTAACAAAAGAGAGACAGATAGACACCTTCGAGTTAATTCAGCACGACTAAATTACACTCAGTAATCACGACCACGTTCGCGCCGAAAATACTGGACGTACTGTGTTTGTAGTTCGGAGAGTAAGTAGTATTTGTAGTTCGTGTAGATTCGACAAATATATGTACTAATATTTGTCGTAGTTATTGTAGTAGTAGTTGTTGTTGTTGTTGCTGATGATACTATTTCTGTTGTTGCAGTCGTTGCTCTTATTGTTGTTGTTGTTGTTGTTGTTGTTGCATCCGCTCTTGTTGATCCTGTTTGTTGATGTTGTTATTATTGTTACTATTGTTGTTGTTGTTACTGTTGTTGTTGTTGTTGTACTAGTTGAAGCAGCTGGACAAACTCCGTACGCCGCTGCTAATGTTTGTTTATTTATTTAACGGCCGCAATCAGCTGTCTCAAGCTGGCTGAGCGTCGCTGGGTCGGTCAGCTGGCTGAACAACAACAAGAAGAAGCAGAAAAAAAAGAAAAAGAAAAACAAGAAGGTGTTGTAGAAGAGAAGACGAATTGAATTCGTCGTCGTCGTCGTTGTCGTTGTCGTCGTCGTCTTCGTCGATCTCTACCAGTAGAGAACTACAAACAGTAGAAGCACACAGCGTACGAAAACAACTCTGTCACAACAGCTGCTGCTCCTAGAACAGAACGAGAAAGAAGAACTGCCGAACGAATGACGTAGAGAACTATAGTAGCTGTCACAGGTGTATAACGATTAGTCGAAGTAGTCGTAGAAGCAGGTGTAGTAGCAGGTGTAGTAGCAGTTGTAATTGTAGTCGCGTTTTCTGGTGCAGCAACAACAACAGCTCAACTCTTTCGCTATTTATGTATGGCCAGCAGCAGCAGTAGCTAGCAAATGGGTACCAGCAGAGCTTCTTGCATAAATGCTTGCTTGATGCATCGGTTCATCCGTTAGTCAGGGTTTACCCAGTAAAAAACCTTACTTCCTCTCGTGAATTCCCCTCAAAGTTCGGTTGTTCCGTACTTAGACAAGTAAAAAGTGTCTCCGACAGAGAGAGATGGGCCGAATGCTGCTTGCTCGATTGGTCGATCTTTTATCCGCTCTACACACTGATCTTCTAATACCACCATCACCACTACCACCACCACCATCACCACCACCACCACCACTACCACCACTACCACCACCAGAGAGAGAGAGAGATGGAGGGGTGCGGGGCATAAGGATTATGGGATGTAGACGTGTTTGCGGCGGCGTGTTGTGAACTCTATACATGCGTTCGGGATGTTCGGGTGCTCGTTCGAGTTTTGCGCGAACGTGTGAGATTTACTTCTACTACGATCGCTGCTTCCGCCGCTCTTGGACTCGGCTTGATCTCTACTGTCATTTAGCAGTCGTCGTCTTCGTGGTGGTATCGGCGCGCTCTCCCGTCGGCGACTGTCAGGCCCGGGGGCGAGGGAGGGGGTTCTGTGGTCTTTTTGTCCGACCGCCCGCTCGCTCGCTCACCCGTCTATCTGTCTGGCTGTCTGGCTGTCCGTCCGTCCGTCCGTCCGTCCGCCGATTAGTAGATCCGACCGTTCCGCTGTCCGTCGATTTGTTCGACTATCGTCGCCGCTGCCGCAACCGCCAAGGAAACCACCGGGTAAGATAGAAACGCAAAGACATGGAGAGGAGGAAATACGAAGGAAAGTCAACCCCCACACACTGTCAACAACAACAACAGCAGCAGTAACAAAAACAACAACAACAGCAGCAGTAACAAAAACAACAACAACAACAACAGCAGCAGTAACAAAAACAACAACGAATCAAAAACAATGACGACGACGACGAACACATCAATTCTCTTTCCCGCTCGACTCTCCTAGAGAGGCTCTGTTATGCTCGCTCTCGGTGAGAATGTCTGAGTGGGAGTGCTCTCTGGTTGGTTGGTTAGTTAGTTAGTCGGCTGGCTCACCATGGTTCGCGGTTTCGCGGTTGAGCTTTCCGGCCGCCGCCGGCTCTCTATGTTACTACTGTATAATGACTCCCTTCCCCTACTTCCTTCCTCTCCTCCTCACTGATTCTTTGTCACGACGCTCCGTCCCTCACGGCCGTCGTCGGCTAGGGCTCGTCGCGACTAGATCAACTAGATCCGTCGTTCGGCCTTTGCGTGCAGCACTACAGCCATAATAATGGAACAACAACAACAACCATAATATTAGCAGCAGCAACAACAATCATAATAATAACAACAACAACAGCCATAATAATAGCAACAACAACAACAATCACAATAATAACAACAACAACAATCATAATAATAACAAAAACAACAATCACAATAATAACAACAACAACAATTACAATAATAACAACAACAATCACAATAATAACAACAACAATTACAATAATAACAACAACAATCATAATAATAACAACAACAATCATAATAATAACAACAACAACAATCATAATAATAACAACAACAACAATCACAATAATAACAACAACAACACTCATAATAATAACAACAACAACAACAATCATAATAATAACAACAACAACAATCACAATAATAACAACAACAACAATCATAACAATAACAACAACAACAATCACAATAATAACAACAACAACAACAACAGCAATCATAATAATGACAACGACAACCGTAATAATAATAACAACAGCAACAACAACATCTGTCAATCGCGCAGGCTGACTCTAAGATTCGTGCCCCGCTAGGATTTACCCTAGGAAGGAGGTTGTTACCAAACGCTTTTCGTTCTTCTGGTCGCTAAGCTGTTCGTCTTAAATATAGAAAAAGAAAAAAAAACAAGTTGCACGCACAGTCGCGTCATATTCTCTCTCCGGGTCGTGCACACCGAGGGAATAGGCATCGTCTTCGGCCACAGCGCACGTGAAATCTATCACCCGATTATGGTTAGACAAATGTTAGACGCGCCTAGTTATTGTACCGTTGGCGTTGTGCAATATTGATGTAGGCTAGAATTAAAAACATTTTAAGGAGGTGGTTGTTTTTTTATTCAATATTGGTGTATGCTGGCTTGATGGTTATAAATGCTTTTTTTTTGTTTTTTTTTTGTTTTTTTGTGAGAGAGAGGTTCAGGAAAAATGGGTTATGAATGCTGCCGCGATTCAATTGCCCGCGGGCGGCATTATCATTATCATCATCATCGTCATGGATACGACAATACGGCGCTAGTCGACATCTGTGCGATTGACGAAAGCGCGTCGTTCAATAGTCAAGTCAATACTGTGTATATTCATATATATTCATCATGATGATAGGCGCCCTCATCATCATCATTATTACTACACCGTATATTGCTGTCGTAGTAGTTTGACTATAGAGAATGAATACGTGACTTTGAGCAGGATGCCCATCACCACCATCATCATCTTCATCACGACGACGACGACCATCAATAGTATTTTAAACCATATGATGATAATAATTATTCTTCTCATAATCATGATATAATGAATCTATTCGCAATTGTTATGTCTGTACATTTGAGTAATAATAATAATAATAATAATAAAAATACACTCTTGTTAAAACCAAAAACATGCTATAAAAATCATAAATGAAACACCCAAAATCAACAGAAATACAACCAACAGCAGCAGCAGTAGCAGACAGCCAGCCAGTAGCAGACCACATTCTAATAATAGTTAGCCGCACTATCAAACCATCTTTTTTAGCGGCGCTATGTTTTCGAGGCGGGGCGGGGGAGGGGGTGGTACTTTGTTGTTGTTGTTGTTGTTGTTTTTGTTGTCGTCGTCGTCGCCGCCAATGTTGTTGTTAGCGTTTACTGCTGCTATTGCAGACACGATTGACTGGACGCATGACAGGAACGTGATTCAAAGATGGCGGCCATGTTGTTGTTCCTGGTGCAGATAGTGGCGCTGCAGTAGCCAAGTGCGCCGCTCGCTAGAGGTGGTGGTACTAAAACAACAACAACAACAACAGTACAGTTAAGTTTATCAATGTTCAGCTGATGATCGTTTCGTCTGGTCGTGAAGATCAGCAGCAGTACAACAACAACAAGTGTTAAGAGGTGAGACAACAAACAACAAATGAATGCTCCGACGGCGGCAGCAACAACAACAACAACACCAGCAGCAGCAGCTACCGTTCTCGAGCGTGAATGAGTGAGTTCGCGTGACGGTTTCTCTCAATCGGTTTTCGTCTGACCGAAACGATTAGTCTATCGAATCATAGTGAATGTCAATGTTTTGACGTAAAAACCTCTTTAAAAGGAAGATGTTTTATAGACGCTGTTGTTTGAAATTTTGTGGACTTTCGTACGGGCTTGCCGAATCGACTCGCCGTCGTACGGTATATCTTGTTTAAATTTTCTTTTTTGTTTGAGAGAGAGAGAGAGAGCGAGAGAGAGAGGGGTTCAGGAAATATGCGTTACGTACACCCAGTGGATGGATATCTTGGTCAATGCCGAATGCCGAATGTCGGGGGCCGGACATGTTTGTCGTCTGCTCCTCGTCGTTCAAGCTGTGTACTGTTCTGCGGTCTGTCTGTCTGTTTGTTCGTCTGCTTGTTTGATGTTTTTTATTCTCTCTTTCTTTCCCTGTCTCTCTCTCTGTCTCGCTGATTGTCGTCGGTGAGCTGAAGCTAGAGGAGAGGAGAGATAGAGCCTCCAGCTAGCGGAGCAGCAGAGAACCTCTGGCGTCTGTCTATATCTATCTGATCCATTCATGTAGCGGCTGCGGCTGTTCTAGCGGCAGGCGCCATTGTTGCTGTTACTGTTAACAGCAAAAAAAGCAGCAACAGCAACAGCAACAACAACAAAAACAGGAGCACCACCACTGTACCCAAAAGTACCCCAATAACGTTGAAAAGATAGTAAGTAGTACATCGGTCGTGTGTCTCTATGTGTGTGTGTGTGTGCGGGGTTGGTTTGTAGGTGTTTGTGGGGTTGGTTGTAGGTGTTGTGGGGTTGGTTGTAGGTGTTTGTGGGGTTGGTTGTAGGTGTTTGTGGGGTTGGTTGTAGGTGTGTGCGGGGTTGGTTGTAGGTGTTTGTGGGGTTGGTTGTAGGTGTTTGTGTGGTTGGTTGTAGGTGTTTGTGGGGTTGGTTGTAGGTGTTTGTGGGGTTGGTTGTCGGTGTTTGTGGGGTTGGTTGTAGGTGTTTGTGGGGTTGGTTGTAGGTGTTTGTGGGGTGTCTATCTGTGCCCGGGTAGAGTGATGGTGTAAGTGATGCATTCGCACAGCAGATGGATGGTGTGATAGCATCGTTGTGCCTGGAGTCCATCCGTTTAACCGATCGATCGCCGATCATTTGTGTGTCTGAGAGCGGCGGGTTGGTTAGTTGATAATGGTTTGGTAATGTTGTTTTCGGAGCGTCCGCCGCTATGCTTCGTCGCGTCGTGCAGTATTGTTGTTGTTGTTGCTGCTGCTGTCGTTGTTATTAAGTGCTTGCTCTCCATCTCTGATGATTTTGTGTGCTAGGGAGGAAGGGAACGAAGGAAGGAGGTGCTAACAGGAACATCCTTGCCTGGCCGCGGCGGTGACTGTTTTTCTTGTTGTTGTTAGTGTTAATATTTTACTTGTTGTTGTTGTTACTGTTAGTATTTTTCTTGTTGTTGTTGTTGTTGTTGTTGTTTGTGTTGCCTGTCGTATGCTGTATTTCTTCTGCTGCCGCTGCTGCTAATTCTGCTGAGCTTTTTTTGCTTTGCTGATCGTCGTCAACTCGATATATCTGGTTTTCGCCTCCCCCCTCAGATTCCCTCTCCACCCGTCCACCCGTCCGTCCGTCCGTCTGTTCATGCATTTGTCCATCTCTCCGCGCCTTTGTGAAAAAGCCGTGCGTTCTAGCTTGCTGGTTCGTGAGTTCTGTGAAGGTGTTCTGTGTCTGGCTGGCTCAAATCCTTTTTTTGCCGTTCCTTGGCGTCCCGTTCGCGTTCCTTGGGGCGTCCCGTTCGCCAGAAGCTAGCTGCAGCTTCAGTTACGACGCGTCCGGGAACGCACGCGGAAGTGAGCGCACCGACACTGAAGTAACACGACCACATAATAGTCTCAACGATCGCCAACGAAAGTGCAGCATTTTCGGAGCAACGCAACTACCATCATTACCAACATCGGCATTGGTGGTGGTGGTAGTGGTAGTGGTAGCAACAGCAACTACAACAACAACACCAATATCAGCTGCACCACCACCAACAACAACAATATCAGCTGCACCACCACCAACAACAACAATATCAGCTGCTCCAACAACAACAACAACAACAACAATATCAACTGCACCAGCAACAACATCAGCAGCAGCAGCAACAACAACAGCAGGAGCAGCAGCAGCAGTAGCAACAATAATATTGATGGCGCTCTTGGTGGACATGGATGGTGCCATTACTGAATCAAATCATCATCATCACCATTGTTGTTGTTGTTGTTGTTCTTGTTGTGGTGGTCTTAGAAGTAATAGTAGAAGTGAGCATAGCAATAGTACGAGAAGCTGTTGTGGTAATAATGACCGTACCGATGGTCGAGGCAGGCAACGGCCGTCATCAGTGTATTATGACTACGAACAGTGAGCAGCAGTTCTAGTGTTGTTGTTCGGCTTGTAGCTGCTGATATCAACCCACAAACATTCAGTGCCATCACCGGTACGCAATAATAATAATAATAATAATAATAAGTAATTATCATCATAATAATAATAATAATAGCCGCTGACATTTAGCTAGGCTATCCCACCCCCCCGCTCCACCCACCCACTTCGTTACAGCCAGGACGACAGCAGGATACAACAAATACAGCCTAACTGCCTAATTGAAGTAGCCAATATCGAAAGCCCGACCGACCAACAGCATCAGCAACACCAGTGCAGACAACCGACGACAAAGGCGAGAGATATCGCGGCCATCCGACGTTTGTTAGCTTGGTGGCGCTATCAAGCACACACAATTTGTGCTCCCACTATCAACACCACCGTCACCACCCCCACTATCAACACCACCGTCAGTCACCCCCACTATCAACACCACCGTCACCACCCCCACTATCAACACCACCGTCAGTCACCCCCACTATCAACACCACCGTCACCACCCCCACTATCACCACTGTCAGTCAACCCCACTATCACACACCCACCCCCACTATCACCACCGTCAGTCACCCCCACTAGCACACACCCATCCCCCCACCCCCCCCACCCCCCCCCCTCAACAGTGACCAGATACAATACGACCAGCTGACCAACCAATTTGGTCTGTCTCTCTCTGTTTGTCTGTGTTGTCTATCTATGTAGTGGAATCAATTCAAGAGTTTCTCCTCCTCTTCGGCTGCCGACTTCAGGGGGTTCGAAGTGAATTGTGGTCATCGTCGTCGTTGAAGTCATCATCATCATCATCGAACTACCCCCACCCGAAGCAAGGCGCTCTCAGCTGCTGGTGACATGGTGATGGTGTTAACCGTACTGATCGCGCATTGATCGCACACGTTCGTGGTTACATTTGGATACATTTGTCAATGGTGGTGACTTACTAATTGCGTGTCGACAATCGAGGCGGTCCCCGCCTCCACCCGCCATCATTATCAGCAGCAGCAGCAACAACAACAACAACAGCAACAAGTTCGAGGGGATTTTAACTATCGCGCTCTCCGCTGGTGCGAGCCGTGTCTGTGTGAGGGGCTGCTGGTTTCATGATTCTGCCCATGGGCTTCATCATCGTCCTTCTTCATCCTTCTTCGCCGCCAGCCGTCGAAATTCCACTATCTAGAGGACTAGCCCTACCTCAAATATCCCAAGTTTGATCACCCAACGGTACGCGGAATCGAACCTACAGCAGCAGCAACAACAACAACAACAACGGCAGCAGCAGCAGCAACAACAACAACAACAACCACGACGACGACGACGACGACTTCAATAGGCCAAAGGTAAATTCATGGAGGATTTAGCCTTGTAGAGGAGCGAAGTGTTACATTCACTGTTGTGAGTTATGTGTGTTGTGAGTTTGCGATGCTCTACTATTGTAGCTAGCGGCTGCAGATCAAAGGCTCTCCACGCCGCTGTTGCTGGAACGTCGCAGTCAAGACGTTTTCTATCTCTCTCTCTCTCTCTCTAATGAGCGCTAACTAACACAGCGATGATTGGGTCCTGCATTGATGATTGGTGTTTGGTTGTGCAAATGATCTGTTTGTTGATCGTCATGATGGTTTTGCTTGTTGGTTGGCCTACACTAGACGTCGTTGAACGCTAGCCTAACTAGATCTCGGTCGTAGTTTCCTTTGATTCATTGCATTGCATTCAAGTACAGTGTCCGTTGTCGTTGCTAAGCGTATTCCTTTCGATATTGCTGTTGATGGTGGTGTTGTTGTTGTTATTTCTGTTGTTGTGTTTTGTTGTGGTTCTTATTGCGCTCGTTGGAGATGGCAATTGTCGTCTTGTTTATGTAGTTGCCGCTATTCTTGTTGTTTTTGTTGCCGCCGCGGTTTTGACTGTTGTTGTTGTTGCTGCCTCACTCAACAGTTCCTGTTGCTTTGTTACTGTTATTGTCGAACGAGTACGAACCAGCCGAGAAACATCGTATATAAGAATAGTAGTAGTTTTTTTTCTTTCCCAAACCCGAACCGTCCGGCTATCTCCCAGAAAAGAGAGACTGTTTTGTCTATATCTTGCCATATGAGAATCTGTCTTGTTCTTCGATTCGACGTCAACTGTCGTTTTGAAAAAAGAAGACACACATCTGTGCTCAACACCGTCGTGGTTTGTGGACGACAAAATGTCAATATGCTCGCGCGAGTGTGATGTTCTATGATTAACTGTTGTTGTTGCTGCGGTTGCTGCCGCTGCTGGTGTTTCTGCGGTAGGCGAAATGTGTAGGCAAAACAGGGATACACTCACGAAAAACGAGCTTTTAGGAGTGAAGACGAAAAAATGACATTTTTCCGTAGCCTCATTCCTAGCACCAAAGACTTCTTCGTTACTTCAGCGAGTCCACCATCGTTTCCTCCTTGCTCCTGCTCTCGTCGAGGTCGAACTATCGTTTACCTCGCCTTGTTTACCTTAGTTGAAGTAGTAGTTGTAGTAGTAGTAGACTTCACCTATTTTCTGCATGTCTCGATTCAACAGCAGGCAAAGCTAGACATGGCCAATTCTGTACTCGAGGTGTTTCGGTTTGGGTGGCCTCTCTCGGAGTACCGTTAGATTATCGTGTTTGCTCGCGTACAACAGAGAGTACTAAAACAGGACTACTGTATTTGTTTCTTTTTTTTACTTTCAAAAACGACATCAGCAACAACAACAACAACAACGGTTACTCTAGATGTAGGAATATTTCCTTGTGCGTTGTTGCATTTATCAGGTGTGCTGCCCCATACGCCTGCTTGAGTGTGTCCCGAGGGGGGTGGGGGCGGGGGGTGGGGTGTGGAAACAGAGGCTTAAGGTCATGACGTTTGCATATACTGTTGACGTCTTCGTAGCATTTGTCCATTATTACTCGGAGACAAACAACATCTTGTTTGTCGACCTTTGGCGGTTCTACGGCCCTACCACTGGCCGTCATGCGTTAAGCATTAAATCATAACGCTGCTGATGAGGCGTTGTGCAGCCCGTCCAGCGGTAGGAGCAGCAACAAAAACAACAACATCAATAAGAGCAGCAGTAGCAATGCAGAACAGCTGGGGGTGACGCTCCAGGTTAATTTTAAGGGTCCTCCCATTCCCCCATTTCCCCCCCCCCCCCCCCCCGCCGCCCTCTTTCTGTCTCTCGGCCGCTCTTTGTCTGCTGCCTTTTTTTTATTTTGTGGTCCTAAGGTTACTTCTCCTCTCGTCTCGTCGGGGCCCTACCGGTGCTGGCTTTTTATGGTAACTGACTGACAGTAGTAGTAGTAGTAGTAGTAGTACACTTATTTATAATGTCGGTCCACCCCCAAGCGAGTGCCGTTAGACCAGTGAAGCCATGATCATCACTTAGTGGCCTATAACATACACACGCACACCACCTATGCACATCGATGCCAGCGATGCTAGTGTTGGAAGCGGGACATGGGACATGAGTAGTAGTGGGGTTGGTTGTGGGGGTTCGTTCGCCTCTGCTGATTGAGGAGCGGCAGCGGCGGCAGCAGCAGCAGCAGAAGGCGTATACCCCATACAGATCTCGTAGTAGCGAGAATAGGGAAAGACAGGGAATAATAATGCGATTGGGGAGCCTCCCTTCCCCCCCCACCCCACCCCCCTTAGTTGTGGCTGCGCTGCGTGGACAGGCCTTAAACCAGGTGGTGGGTCTTTAACCCGCCTGACGTTCTGAGACTCCGACATGGTGGGGCGCCCAGGAGTCCAGGACAAGCCAGCGATGCAGAGAGAGCAAGGGAGAGGGAGAGAGAAAGAAATATGCAGGTAGCAGACGAACTTAACGAGATAGAGCGTGAGGGTGATGAAAAGGCGAGAGTCGCAAAGGAAGACAGAGAGAGAGAGAGATAGTGGTGAGAAGGAGATCATTTCAGAACCGCCAATCGACGCCGCACGGAGCATAGCTCGCGAACGGTGTTTCTTTACTCTCTGCATGCCTATCTTATACAGCAATATCTCGATTGGCTGAAGCTTGAGAGCAAGGCGAGTTGTTGTCCTTGTTATGCTTTTCGTATGCGATGGATGCAGCGGCGATGGCGGCGGCAACCATTTAAGTTGCAGCTCCACAATAAACAGCTGGCCTGCTGCGTTGTTAGCAGCAAAGATAACTACTAACTGTAAGATAGCGTTATATGTGGGCCATCGTATCTGTATGCATGTAATTGCGAGTTCTCGCTTTCCTGTCGTCTTTCTCCTTTAGTTTGCTATCTGATATATATATATATATATATATATATATACTGGTGCTTTTTCGAGAGGGACCTTAACTTCAACGCATACTTAGGCGTTATGACCAAAATCGTTTATTGCTGAATATGAGAATCGGTGCCCATGAGCGTATACTACGATTGACTGTTTATGAGCACCTAATTGGAATAAATATTAAGTTAAAAAAAACACACACACACATCTGTAAGCGTTGCATGGCTGTAATTAACACTTCCATCTAGATGGAAGTGGAAGCGCAGTACTTATGCACATGTATGTATTTGCGCGATAAAGCTCACTAAGTGTTCAGAGGGTAGTTATTATGTTGATAAGGTATCGCAATCTTGTAATGTCGAATTTATCGTATTAATATTAGCCGCTTGATACTGTTTTCAGTAGGCGGGGGTGCTGTTGTTGTCATCAGATGCCTGGAGTTGTGCAGGATGCTCCATATTGCACTATGGTTACGCGGCTCTATGTCGTACAGCTGTACAGCTAACCCTAAGTTAGGCAGTAAGCGAATTCGATCCTATGTGGTGTACTAGACAGCTTAGAGTGGTGGGCTAGCTCTAATCGTGTCACCGTTGGAAGTTATTCTCAGCCGGTACCTTTAACGTTGCGCGCTGATCTCAAGCAGAAGAGTCTCCTTAACTCTAGTGCATGTTTTCCATTATGATATTCGGCGCCGTTGAGCCGATGACGACTTTTTGTTTTTTTTTAGGTTCGGAGAAAGATGATGACAACTTATCGAATCTGTTTAGCGCCTTTACTGAAACGACCAACATTGGATTTTCTTACAATGAACTAAATTCAGTAAAACATTTACTTGCTACTACTCACACATATAGATGTACGTAGCATTTTTGTACGAAGTCATAATTTGTGCTAAATTCACATAGCGCATACATATATGGGGGGGGATATATATAGAGAGAGGGAGAGAGATGCATTTATAGAGAGAGGGAGAGAGATGCATTTATAGAGAGAGGGAGAGAGAGATGCATTTATAGAGAGAGGGAGAGGATCCATCTGCAAGTTGTCATTATCGTTGCAGTATAAATGTTTTGGTTTATCCTTAACGCATTACGTTGCAGTATAAATGTTTTGGTTTATCTTTAACATTTATTACATTAATCTAAACTATATTTACTACTGTATTGCACTTGTTGGTTTCTATTATCACCGTTAGAGACGCCAACTGCATCACAATGGCGTGTTCGCCGGGGTCCGCCCCGCGAATCATGGTATTCAGACCGAACCTCGAGGAAATGAACGACTTCTCCACGTACCTCCAATACATGGAGAGCAAAGGCGCGCATAAGGCTGGCCTTGCCAAGGTGAGTCAATTTTCTCCTTCTCCTTCAATTATTTTAAATGATGGAAATGGGTGTTTCTGTCAGTTAATTACTCCACTAAGCGTAAATCTGCTCCGATTGATTATGTGTTTCGATGATAAATTCTGACATTGTTGTGTTGTAAAAATGACAGCTTAACCTACGAAGAAGCCCGCAGTGGCTCAATATGAGCAACCTTCCCGATGGAGATCGTAACATATATATATATATATATATATATATATATATATATATCTTCAAGCGGGTTCTTTGGGTGATTTAAGTCGGCTGTGGGTACCTCCTGCGTTGAAATTAATCAGAAGGTAATGTCCTAAGAAGTAACTTATCCTGGGCGCTCCTTTGTTGTCGCGGAGAAAAATCAGCAAGATGCACAAAACGAATACAAAAGTCACCGGTGTTTACAGTCATACTATCGTGATCTGTACGTAGACTTTGGCATCAACTGTATTCAAGTAGGTGGCCAACTACAGAACGCCGGTATCCAAATTGTCAATCAGTCAGTGCCCAAATTGGGCGTTTACTACCTGGGCCTGAAGTTGGTGGCAGGACACCGATATGCGAATGCAGTTAAAAAACCAAATTCCTCGTATGGAGTACGACTATATGGCAATAGGGTACTGTTTCATATATAGTATACGTTTCCACTCGGCTAGCAGAGCGAGTTACTCGTTCATGAATATAGTGCCTCTCTATCTTCAATGTTGTGAAGTTCATACATGGATCAGGATCCGCCAAAAGACATACACACGTCTCCAAAGACATGTATGTATACGTGTTATCAACACAGACATAAACAAGTACACACTTACACTTGCGTGTGTCTTGATGGCATCTCAGATCATACCGCCTCCTGAATGGAAACCTCGTCGGCGGCCGTACGACTCACCGGACATTATGAACATGGTCATTCCTGCACCGATCCAGCAAGAAGTACACGGAAGTGGCGGACTCTATCAGCAGTACAACATGCAGAAGAAGAAAATGACCGTGGCCGAGTTTAAGAAGCTCGCCGAATCGCCGAAATACGCCACACCTTCGTACTTCGACTACGAAGATCTCGAGCGTAAATACTGGAAGAACATTTCGTTCAATCCGCCAATCTATGGTGCCGACGTGTCGGGTTCGATCTACGATGAGGGAGTCGATGTGAGTTTTGTTGGCTGAAAATCGGCTACACGTTTTGGACTTAATGAACGTTTAGATTTTCATGCGCTTTATGTGTTCGTTTTTCTGTGGAATAGCAACCCGATTCGAGAATATTTTGTAAGCACATTAGTGGTATTACAGCGTATCTGTAGCACCTCACATTATACAGGATTGCTTTAAACATTCTACGTATGCGTTATTTTGTTAACATTATGCGTTGCTTCTCTGCTTTATTTAAGATTATGGTTGTTGCGTTTTACCAATTGCCTAGATCTGCGCTACCGATTGAAATTTGTTGAGAAATCTAATCTACGAATCTGGCTTAGCATTTTTGTCGATGCATATTTATAGTGATTTAAAGAGTGCTAGAGCACGTCAAATTTTACTTGCTCGATAAAAGTTCCTGCCTCAGTTGAAGGGTAGCCGACGAGATTGGGGAATGCTGGTGACACTAACATGTTAGCTATTTAAAATTTATATTTGTCATCAGGTTCTGTTCTGTAGTAATAACTAGTGGCTCTGCAAATTAATAGTCGGTGGATTGATTGGTTAAAAATTGCAGATTTTTTTAAAAATTGTGACTTACTTTAATTAAGTGCATTTATTTTCTTCTTCGCTAAAGTGGCAGATTGCTAGTTAACCTAACTTTTGACCGCACTCACTATTGGGCGCCATGCTGCCAGAACATGTATGATTTACCGCTGCTTTTCTGGTGTGTGATTTTACCGCTGCTTTTCTGGTGTGTGATTATTTGATGTTTGGTTATGCGCCGGTATGTTCTGCATCTCGACTGCTCTGTGATAATAGCGATTCAACGTGTCCCGATTGAACACAATTCTTGACCTTATCGGCGAAGACTACGGAGTAAGAATTGAGGGCGTCAATACGGCGTACCTCTACTTCGGCATGTGGAAGTCGACTTTCGCCTGGCACACTGAAGATATGGATCTCTACTCGATTAACTACCTTCACCATGGGGCTCCGAAGAGCTGGTATGCCATCCCACCTGAACACGGGAAACGTCTCGAGCGGCTGGCTGCTGGTAAGTGCTTGAGATATGGCTAATAAGACTATATGTCCTAGGTAAACGGTAAGTCATTCTCGTTGTGCACAACGTTATCTTAAGAAGATATAGTCTGACAAACGTCGGCGGTTCATGTGCGTATATTGTGTTTGTATCTCAATGAGTTGAGGCTGTTTGGGGGAAAGTAGTGTCTGCACTATATCTCAAATTTGAAAATGTATGTAAGCAAAAAAAAATATATATATATATATATCCCTTTGGCTTTATGTCTCGTCTAAAATTGCAATATCGAAAATTATACTGGCTCAAATGCAACTCAAAATCTACTGTTGTTATCATGGCATAATTTTATTGGAACAATTTCTAGGGTTCCTTTGTATGTGTATTGATGGTTTTGCGCAATGAGCGATTATTGCCTCACCACTATATGATTATGATTTGCGATCTCGAACTATTTCATTGTGATCTTTTGTGTTGCATATGAGATGTTCGCATTTATGCATATATGTATATATATATATATATATATATATATATATATATATATAGTGAGAGAGAGAGGAATTTACCGAGCCTGTACGTTATTTTAGGGTTTTTCCCGAAACTGGTCAAGACGTGTCCAGCATTTCTTCGACACAAGATGACGATCATAACCCCGGCGCTGCTGAAAAAGTACTCAATTCCATACGACAAAATCACCCAGGAAGAGGGAGAGTTTATGATCACCTTTCCATATGGCTACCACGCCGGCTACAACCAGGGCTTCAATATTGCTGAGAGCACAAATTTCGCGTTGCCGCGGTGGATCGAATATGGCAAAAGATGTACTCAGGTAAGACCAACCGGACCTAACTTTTCTGTCTATGGCGTAACACTAAATGTGTTTTAAAGGATATTTACGCATATATAAATGCATCAGATTGTATTATTATTAAGAAATATAACTATTTTTTTGTTTTGAAAAATTGAACTCTCCCCCGCGGTTTTCCGCATTTAAACTGGTGCAGAATTCTTTGCTGTATCAATTCTATTCAAATGCATCTTTGTTGAATCAACGCGGGTCAGTCCATAGTCGTTATCGGTATTGGTGATATTTTTCTGGCACTAAGACGATCGTTTTTGTTACAGATGTTATTCCCGCTGGAGGAATTTGTGCAGATTTCTTACGAATACTTATTTTATTAACCAAAGTTCGGTTTAATACATACCGGCTGTAGATTTGCAGATGTAGCCGCGTGAATTGTGGTTTGTTCAAAGTTAGACACCCTTAGAGGCGTGATATTCTACGCTCTCCGCCCTCCTGTTTATTGTGATTGATTGCAATAACGGTTTTTTCTATTTTGCTGCGGTTGCCTCCACCTTCAGTGTCACTGCCGTCAGGACAACGTGCACATCAGTATGGACCGCTTCGTGCTAAAGTTCCAACCGGAACGCTACGATGCGTGGAAGGCTGGCCGCGATATGGGCTGTCATCCAGAGGACCCCTCAAGAATATACGCGGCTCCGCTGCCGATTGCGTACTTACCGGCCGACGGCAAGTCGAAACGCATCCCTTCAGTGGTGTCGAGGCGTCTTCCACCAGCCGACGGACAGTCGTGCGGCCCTGAGGACGACCGAGATGCGAAGAAACGCAGTGGCTCGCGGGACCGGCTGAACGGCGCCCGCGCAAAGGCTAAACGGTCTCGGGCATCCCTTGAGGTTGCCACAATGGTAAGCTTGGCCTTGGAATCGAATATTATTATCTCGATGTGTACCTGCGCCGTCATGGTCATATGGCGTTCGCACTTCCGTGATGATGTCAAACGAAAAATGCTCGCGCTCATTTGTGTATGTGCTATATATCTATTAGTGAAATCTGTTTTGGACTTGTATCGATTTCATTCTTTTGTGGCGTTATTGTTCAATTTGTATAGTCAAGTTTATTCACCATCTGTGTTTTCTTTTGTGAGCTTTAGGCTGTAATCATATATATATATATATATATATATATATATATATATCTATATAATTAGTTTGTAATTTTTCGATACTCACACTGTTTGTATATATTGTGAAGTGCGCTCATTGCTTTGATGATTTGTTTATTTGTATATTTAAAGGATGACGGATGGCCAACTTGCCGGGCACGTTAATAAAACCTGATTGATAGACTGGACGTTTTAATTGACGTCTGGCAGCTTATGTGCCTGGCGGACGGACTAGCGGTTGAAGGATCCCACTGTCTCAATTCTCCGGGGTCGATTTCATCATAAGAATGCTCATAAATACACACCGAATATGTACATGTGGGTTTCATTGACGTGTTTTGTAGAAAAAGCAGGGCTCACAGTCGGGGCTCGAGCGGTTACACTCGGAG